>NDGM011086310.1:0-13300 GCA_002564305.1 Octomys mimax | reverse complement strand
TAATTTGAAAAGAAGGGAAACCTTGTTTGTCTAGTTTCGCGTTTATTCCCATCACACATTACAGTAACTACAAAAAACTAGGAAGTCCTGCACATGAAAATACTAGAAGAAAATATATTGAATGTTTTCTCTAGAAAGAAATGATCAGTGATTGAAGAGATGAATGTGTTCAATTTGATTGAAACACCACAAATGCGTGCACGTATTGAAACATCACAGAGCTTTGCAAAATGTGCACGATCTTGTTTTTAAGCATCAGTTAGGTAAGTTTAATTTAAAAATACAAAAATGTCATCCATAATGCCAATACATTGACATAAAATAAGTTTATACAAGTGGGATAGAAATCTGAGACCTTGGTTCAAAGTAGCTGACAAATACATCACAGAGAGAATTGTGACAGAGAATAACACACAGACCAGTATTTATTGTCATTGGCAACCTTTTTTTTTTTTTAAATGTATTTGGCACAGGGTCTACAGGGTCTCACTGCACAGATCGGACTCGTAGTGATCCTCCTGTTTTCAATCTCCCAAGCGCTGGGATTATAGGCACGTGCCACCATGCCCAGTCTCATTCGTCATTTCAGCGCACCCCAGGGATGGGGCCCACATGACATTCAGGACCAGAGATCAAACCCTAGTCCCTGAGCTTGCCAAAGCAGGCACTTACTCTGCTGAGCTATCTCACAGGCCCCTAGTCTGAGATTTTCAAAATTACTTCATATAATCTTGCAATTGACTCTTAACAAGGTCAACAGAAAATGAAAAATGAAAATTTTTGTTTTGGTTATTGGTAACTTATTATTATTTTTTTTACTCATGTGTTTCTAAATTCTCTATTTTCAAACATGTCATGTTGTACATATTTAATAATAAAAATACAAAAGTTATGATCATCTCTCTTTATTTTTTTGTGGAACCGGGGATTGAATGCAAGCCCTTGCGCTTGTCAGGGAAGCACTTATTCCACTGAGCCATCTCCTCAGCCCCAGATCATCTCTCTTTATAAGCCAGTTAAATACAATTTAATAGATGCAAGATTGCAAAACTTGCCACTCTGAAGTGACAGCTAGCTTTTGAGTGTTCCTTGCCTTTCAGCATTCAGAGGCTTGCTTACAAGTATTAGACATGTACAGTGACCCAGCTTGATGTACGTATGCAGGCACATGTATGTACACACATGTGTGTGAGCTTACACATGCATTTGTATGTGTATAAAATTGGAGAAAATGCCAAAATGTGGCTGCAACGTCAGCATCTTGCTAATCAAAATGGATCTTCAATCATTTGGAATTTAGAATGTCATTCAATTAAATCTATCACTTCAAAATTCTCAGACATATCAAGTGTGTATGAATTTCAGTCAAGTGAAACGCAACCAAGGTAAAGCAGAGTTTAACAGAAAATATACACATAAGAAGTCAACAAATTAAAAACGTGTTATTTTAGAAGCACAGTTTCCCGTTCCTAGTTTTGTACTAGACCAACATGAGACAAAGCTCAGTATCAGATCTGAGTCAGTAAGCCAGAATGGTCCCTGAAGTGATGAGACAGTAAGCAGAAAACCGCTAGCAAACAGCTTTAGCTTCAGAGAGGGAGAAACCCTTCAGAAGCTCTGCTCGCGAGGAACCACAGACCAGCACCCCGCGCAGCAGAGGGGCTCCGCAGCGCGGTCGTCCAGTTCCCTGCAGCGCACATCTAGGCCCCGTGGCTGGCTGTGCGGTGGCTGAGCGGCGGGCTGCGAAGCCCTCCGTGCGGTTTCCCCCGCAGTGCGGCGAAGGACTGGCTCAGCTCATGCTGTGCAAAAGAAGTTCTGGAGTGCGGGTGCGCGTCCTGCGCGCCACGCCTGGCTTGCACGCACATTTTGTTCTTTTTATTTATTTTTTCTTCCATGGTAGAACACATGAAATTTCTTTTCTCTCTCTTTCGTTTTTTTCTTTCTTTCTATGTATTTAGTACAGGCTCTCCAGGGTCTCACTACACAAACTGGACTCGTAGTGATGCTCCCAAGCGCTGGGATTACAGGCGCGCACCACCACGCCCAGTCGCAGTCAAGGTCACAGCGTGGCCCCGGGGGCGAGGCCTACAGGCACGTCGGGGATCAAACCCCCGGTTCCTAAGCAGGCGCTCTAATCCACTGAGCTATCTATCCTCCTGGCCCTTGAAATTTCTTGTTATAAGGGAATACAAGAAGAATAAAAACTGAGTTAGACAACTTCCAATAATGATAAGGATTGCCTGTTTTGCAGAAGCACAGACTCCAGTATTGAAACTATAGCGTTAAAATACAATTTCTTTTATTCATCCACTACTTTATTTTCCATCATTAATAATAGGTAGAAATCCAAATTAGTTTTCTTCCAACGCTTTGAGGAAGTTTATTTTCAATCTTTATCTCAATCTACGTCTTGAAATAAAAATAGAATTAATATGGTGTTTCCATAAATGTATACGAACATATTCTAAATTTTTACATATAATTTAGTTAGCACTCAGGGATCATCCAAAGGAATGTAATCATTATAATGTAGAATTATAATTATTAATGAAATATTTAAAAATATGTCAGTTTCAAAAATTAATTTCCTAAGACTCAAAACAATACCTCATGTATATCATATAAATTCTTTTTTATTTGCATTAGTTTGAACTTTGAAGAAATTTTTAAATAAATTGTATTTCAACATTAAATACGCTTATATGAAGAAAGGTGTCTCACTATTCCTTCGTAGTTCATGTGCAGCACATCTTTTCTGTCTTCTGCTGAATCTTTCAATAAAAATAAGTTTAGAAATATCATAATTTACAATAAAATCCATTCCAACTAGTTCTATGGCTCTACTATACGTACACAAAAAGTCAGATTAGAATAAACAGCATTTTTCAAAGAATTACTAAGTGCTGAAATTTTCATAAATTATACAATGAACAATGGAAGATTGTAGAAAAACAAAGTGGTTCCAGCTTTTAATATTGTAAATTATTATAAGTAATAATTGATACTTTAAAACATAAGTTGAAACTGGACTTTTAAGCTCCCTATTTTTATGAGAGACAAGCATCTGCTGCAGAAGAAAAAAAGCTAAAACTTTATTTCCACTGACCGTGTTTTCAGTTGCCATCATTTACTTGCAATTGAATAAGTCAAGGATGGATGTTATAACAAACACATTCCTTAAAGTGTTACAAAGATAATCAGACTTGATAAATAGCTTAGAATTGTCTATCTCACACAAGGTATGCTGAAGTTTAAAATAAATTGTGTGCTTGCAAGTCAAACTGTGTATCGCTAAGAAGGTCAGAAATGTAAGAGACTCTTAAGAATAAGTGTATGTTAAATTGCTCTGATTTGATATTTGTGAGGTGTCTGAGCCAAGTGTGAGGCTGAGACAGAGGGACAGATTTACCCAGGTCCATCCACATGCTGTGGCAGGCTTGTGCTAAAGGGTCAGAGCAGGGCCCCGAGGGGGGTGACAGGGTTCCAGATGGAGCGGGTCCCGAGGAGCAGGGTTTCAATGCTAAGTGCTATCGTGGGGCTCATAGGAACCTCCATTGTTGAAAAGTCACCAGCTGGATCAAGATTTGTAACCACATTAGAAGCAAGTTTTCTAGTTGTCAGCGCTTGGGGCAAAAGATTGTAAGAAGTGAACAGCTGGGTCCTTAGAGACAAGAGATCAGCTTTGGAGAATTCTGCGACAAGTCTGCTGTTGATGGGAGGGTGGATGTGGGTCACACGGACACGGATCTTACAAGGCAGCCTGAAGGTCAGAGGGAGAAATGAAACTAAATTCTACGTACTGCAAGGGTCGTATGTTTAAAGGCAACTAGCATAAAATGATTCTTATAGCCTGTGTTTTTTTAAGAAGGGACAGCTTGGTCACTATTAAGTTATGGAGGCATGTGATATATTGTCAGGTAGATTGGAGTCTGTTTCTACTGTGTCCAAGCAGCACCTCAAATAATTAATTTCTCATTTGTAGAGATGTGCTTTGTCAGAAATGTTTGTTTTGCTTATAATGGGAAAGACAAGATTCTAAGGTGGAAACACCTTAATTGTGTGTTTGATGTACTGCACTGCTGTCAGAGCTCTTCCGTGCCGCGCACATGCCTGGAAGAGTCGTAGTTAGTTTGGCCTCGAGTTAAAAAGCGTACACCATTTCAAGTCAACTAACACATTGATTACACGATTTTTTTCCTTTATGCATCACCAAATTCATGCCATAAAAGGAGAACATAAGAAATTAAATACGGGTGAGAATAAAGTGTAAGAGTGTCCTATGGAGAAAGTAAGAAATGATGCCAAAATATTAGAGTTGAGAGAAGGACACCGATGGGTAGCTGGAGCTGAGAAATGCTAAAAACAGAAACTAAGGAGAGATGGACTGGTTGCCTACACTGTCCGTCAGTTTCATCCTGTTGTGGGACACGGGTTCACAGTCAGGGATCCTTCTGCGCCCGGGCCCTTTGGTCAAGGAGAACACTATAGACCACCCATATTAAGCAGCAGCACTTTCTGTGACAAAGTGTTCCATCAGCACTGCTAAACTGCGGTAAGTATCAGCACTGCTGGTACCAGTAGATGCTCAGTAATAGTATTGCTATCATAGATAACACGTGGTTTAAGGAATCAAGCTGGGCTTCATATATTTGTCTCTTCTCTAAGAAAAAAATGTCATCCTTGGTTCGATTTCATCTGATATGTGCGCCTTTTCCCATTCATGTGAGGGTGGCCCTACTTTGATAAATGCTGCTGATGCACTTAGGAAGATGGTGAAGAGGTGAGGTCATAATCACGGGAGTCGCACCGTAGGAAGAAACACCACAGCGTCCTGGACCACTCTACTCATCGTGTCTGACGCACCGAGTCAGTGTGTGTGCACATTCTTTTCATCTTCCTGCTAGACGAAATATTTGTTACACTGAATCATGAGGCTGATTTCAGATTGTGTGTGTGTGTGTGTGTGAGAGAGAGAGAGAGAGAGAGAAAGAGAGAGAATAATTTATATACAGTAGGATTATTTTTTCATGAACACATTTTAAACGAAAGATATGACAATAATCTATAAAATAACCTTGAAATGATATCAATTAGGCATCTGAGAAGCTGAATATATTGCATATAAATGCAGAAAAGGTGAAAGATTTATATGATCTGAAGAGAGACAAGAGTACATGTAAATGTAGAAGGTAATGATAAAATGCGAGTAATTAAGTGGATAAATAAAAAGGGATGTTTTACACTATCACAAAGTACACTTGAAAAAGATATACACACAGACTGGTTATTTGATACATAATAATTTGGGGTATTTAAAAGTTTGTTATGTGTTTAATTAAGTGTCTAATTATGAAATCAATTGATGCTCTGTAAAGTTATGTCGAATTCTTTCACAATTTCATAAGAAAATTTAACCTAAAATTAGGGGTGGTGCCAAACTCTGACTTTCTCAGGGACCTAGTCCATTCTTATAAGATATGCCTGAGCCTATTTGATGTCTGTTTGACAGTTCATTATCTTTCTTGGTCACTTTCTTGACTTCTGCCTGCAAATTTCCAAGTGTCCTAGTGGCCTTTGAAATTCTGTGATGAGAAATGGTGTTTATCAAAGAAAATTGACCTCTTCTGTGGCCCTCAGTGATCAATTACACTCCTCAGTAAACTATAATTCGCCTGCAGGGCCAAACTGGGATGTTTCTCATTTTGTAAACAGAACATTTTTTGTTTAATTAAAAAAAATAGTACATGTTTGCAATGCATACACTTTACAGTAATCTCCAGGAGTTTGCCTTGGCCTATGTACATAATACCATTCATTTCTTTTAGTTTTTATTTTAATTCTGTTTCCTCCCTCCTCCTGTAATTCTCCTTCCCAGGTTTCATTCTTGTTCATATTAATCTCAGTTCATTTTTAGCTGTTGTACTTAGTTTACTTATAAATAAAGTGCTAGAAAAATAGTCACACCCATTCATCGACACACTGTTACTGATTGTTTGCTTGCTGGAAGGGCAGAATTTTGTGCTGGCAGGGACACCTGAGGACTTGGAAACCACAAGTGCCTCATCTGGGCACCTTTGTGGAAGTCACCTGCTCCCCCCTTCATTTGAATGAGGTCGCTGTGCGCTCTTAGGCTCCACCCTCCACATCGCTTCGGGGCTTGCTTCTTGTTCCCCCTAAAAACCATCTGAACCTAACTCCCTTCCTACTACCGTTCAGTCCCGACTAGAAGGGCTTCAGTAGTCTTCACTGAAGCGTTTTACAGAAATGTCTAAAATAATGTTTCCACTTGAATGACTTTTGAAGACAGCCAACACTTTGAAAGACTAATTAATGTAAGTATTCTTTTTAAATAATAAGATAATAAAATAAAAAATAACAATAATGTAAACGATAATTAAGTATCCATCTTAATTGTGAATATATTGATCATTTCCTTATTCATAAAGATTTAAGTAAATTATTGAAAATAACAGAACTAGCGGGAGGGAAAAATAAAACCTAAACCCTGACCAGCTGCATAACCAGCTTTATGATATCCTGTGTGTCTGTTGGCCAAAGAATGGGCTTTACTTTTTGTTATATTGATTTTATTTTATTTTGAAAAGTAAAAACAAAAGCAAAGACAAGTAGAAAATAAACCACAGAAACAGAGTCACATGCAACAGCACATTGTTACAGATTTTCAAAACAAGAATAGTAAAGTAACAAAGTTATATTTTGATCATCAATTCTGTTGTTTAGATTAACAGAGATAGTTATGCAGGATTGGACAAATGATTGAATAGTAACGTTTGCTTTCCATAAACCTTAATTATTTTCTTGTCTTCACTCCCTTGAAAATGTATTATGAAGTTTAATGTGCGCAAAGGAAGACATACAATTCAATAAATGATTTTCATCCAAACTATGAAACGTCTCATCTTTTCTGAACCATAACAATTTGTTAAAAATCTAAATATGGAAAGAACAGTGATGGCTCTTTTGACTTTGTGTAACACTGAATTGAAAGTAAAAATGCAATTAAACATCTCACCAATAGTGAAGAATTTCTTTATGAGAAAGGGATGGGCCATCTCAAGTTCTTTTATTACAAATCTTCCTTAAAAATATCACTAGAAAAATAACTTTATTATAGCATCTAATTTTCAGATGGCACAAAGGACAATTAGCAGGAATACAATAATAATTTATACAGACAAAATTACTTGACTGGTGGCCAACAGAAACAAATTAGAAATAAGGAATCTGTTCAACTACAGAAAATAATCACTGGAAAAATACCCCTTTATGCTAAAAGAAAATTCATTATTGGGACATAGCATGTATTAATCAGCATAATAATTGGATGAGCTTGAAAAAAAGCACCAATTTCAGAGTAATTTACATTAACTACTTACATGTAAATCACATCAATATAATAGCTGAGAAAATACTATAGAAGATGTTACTATCACTAAATGTTTTGAGCATTTTCTAGTTTATAAATTAATCTTTCTTTTAGTAGAAATACACTTAAATAATTCAAAATTTAAAAAATCGCCTTACTTTTCAACTTAACTGATTAAATTTATTTTTAAATGTTTATGTTTTTATTAGTACATGTTTATAGCATATAATGATTATATTCATCATAGAAAATTAACTTTTTGAATTCCTGTCATAAAACATTGAGAATTCTTTTAGACTATCAAAAAATAAAACATTAAGTAATGAACTGAGTATAAAACAACAGGAAATATTTCTTACAACTAACCTCTGAGAGGCACTGAACTATTACTGTGTGTTCTGACTGTGGCTTCAAATTTTTTTTTTTATTGTTGTTGTTATTTTTGTGGCCAGCCCTGCCCACCCTGGGGGCGTGGCTAGTGCTGCATGTGGTGCTGGGATCGAACTGCAGTTCCTGTACACTTAGCCTAAGCTTGCCTACGTAGGTGCTTTAGACCGCTGAGCTATCTCACCAACCCTGTGACTCCAATAACTTTATCTCATGTCGTTGCACCAGCCGATGAAGCTGAGAAATGTTACTGATTCAGCATATCATCTTTATATTTAATGAAAAATGGTACCTAGTTAGGACAAACTTGAAACAACAATAAATTTTGAGGCATTAGAATTTTATTACATGAGCTGTTTTTGTAAGTATAGATTCAAGAATACTTGAACATTCACATCTGATGGTGGGATAAATCTGCTTAAGGCATTTTAAAGTACAACCACTCATAACTAAGCTGGCCTTTGTCAACAGGCACTTGACATCTGAAAGGGTCTATTCTCTGTGTGTTGAAGGGTCAACACAATAAAATAGCTGTCATCAAATCATGTGGTGGTTTTGGAGAATGCTACCAAAATACCGGTGAGGTGTTCTGACCCTGGTCTGTGGAGAAGTCACCTCCATCTGCCTGACCTTTGAGATCTCAGAGTCAAGAGGACACAAGCACTGCTTAGTAAGCCCAGAGAGGTAAATACGAAGCAGTCTCTCCTTGGCCGTTGTTGGTGATTAACTGATGTCATCTGTAGATCTGTTTCAGAACTCCGGGGAGAGCACGAACTTGATGCCTTGGACAGATGGGGATTTTCTGTCACAACTCATTCTGATTCAACCACAGGAAATTTACACTGTTCATTATTTTTATTATCGCCACTATTTTTATTAGTACAGTTATTCATATTTGAATTGGGCCTTATGTATGATTTTTGTTAAGACAGGGATTAACCACTTAATAAAACCACTGGAATAACTACATTCATGTTATATATTATATAAATTTTTTATAAGGTAATTTGACACAAAGGGATGACTTTCAAACTAAAATGTACCTTCAGAAGGCTGCCTCTGGGTTGAGGAAAAGGACAAAAGAAAGAAGGAAAAAGGATATATTTCTGTATATGTGCAGGTTGGTTTGGATAAATGTACTACCAATTTCTGCTGGTCTTTTGAAAGGAGCAATTAATGCCTAAGGTTTTTTTTTTCTTTTGAATTCTTTATAACATTTTTGTTGGTGTTGTTTTGTTTCATTTTTTCTAGTCAATTTTATAGGTTTATATCTGGTAACCTGAACAAATAATTTGAAGACAATAACTTGGAGCCCAGCAGCCATTGTTGAATTTCTATTACTTTGTTTAATGAAATTTTGTATCATTTTGAATACTTTTTTTGTTGCTATTTTGTATTTTTTAAATTAAAAATAAAGCAATTAAAAATATTAAGCAGAGTATAAGCCAAGTGAATTTTTATAACTATATGTCATAGTTGTATTCTAAAATGATATAGTTTTTAATATATTTATATTCCAATATAATATATGCTATATTCCCCTGTCTTCTATATATTTTCTCATATCTTCTATATTTTGAAATGGCAGTTTTTAAATGTGGTTACTATAGTTACTTTTATGAATACTTTATAAATATTTCCATTAATTATTTCTTTAGATAAGAAAAACCTGTACTATTTACACACAAAATATTAAAGACTATCTCTAATGTAGTGCTTTGAAGCATGAAGAACCCTCATGTGTGTATCAGATATTTAAATTTACTTCTGGACTCTTCCTTAGTTCTGCCTTCCAACTGAAAACATTCTGCATTTATCTTCTCTTCACTACCACCCCTCATCTTAAAAATAAAATCATCCCTGGTTTTGCCCTGTACAACCTTCACTGCCTTGGCTATACGGGCAGCATCTTCAGGTAGTGCTTTAAAATTCTTTTTCAAATAAGTTTTCCATAAATAGCTTAAACTTGAGAGGCAGAAGTCCATTTATCAGAGTATTTTGGGTGCAATAATCTTGCATTAGGGCCCAGGGAGATAGCTCAATAGAATAAGTGCTTGCCTGGCAAGCGCAGGGTCCTGAGTTCAATTCCCGGTACTACAAAATCATCATCATCATCATCATCACCATCATCACCATCATCATCATCACCATCATCATCATCTTCATCATCATCACCTTCATCATCATCACCATCATCACCATCATCATCACCATGATCTTCATCATCATCTTCATCATCATCATCTTCATTATCATCATCATCACCATCATCATCACCATCACCATCACCATCATCATCATCTTCATCATCTCATCATCACCATCTTCATCATCATCATCACACCATCATCATCCCCATCATCACCATCATTATCATCATCACCATCACCATCACCATCACCATCATCATCATCATCATCACCATCACCATCATCATCATCATCATCACCCATCACCATCACCATCATCATCTCATCATCATCATCATCACCATCATCATCATCATCACCCATCACCATCACCATCATCATCATCATCATCACCATCACCATCACCATCATCATCATCATCACCCATCACCATCACCATCATCTCATCATCATCATCATCACCATCATCATCATCACCCATCACCATCACCATCATCATCTCATCATCATCACCATCATCATCATCATCACCATCACCATCACCATCACCATCACCATCACCATCACCATCATCATCACCATCTTGCATTCACTGGGGTGCTCAAGCTCCTAGAGGCTGCTGGATCAAATGTGCTTAACTAGAAATGCTCCATCAGAGAAATGTTCTATCGGCCCACAGCTGTGCTAGTGGTCATAGATTTTGACAGATGTTAGATTGACACTAGGTCCCATGTGTCATATTCACTGTTCATGTTCTTGGGCTTTTTTAAATAGCCACTCATTGATTCACAAGACCGAGGCCTTGATCTGCCCAGGAGCAGGGCTGGGGCTCAACGACAAAGCGATGGATGTGCCCAGCACAGCTCCTTCTCTATGGAGCTTAAAATTTCGAAGTCTTTCAGCTGTTAGGTCTTATTCATTTGAGTGCATTGCCAGCATATACAACATACGTTTGATAAATATTTACGAATCCTGACTGAAAATATGTAACATAAATAGATCGCTTTTAAAATCTTGTAGTGTATTAGAGATATAGTCAACATATTGAATAAGAGAACGTAGACTTGAAAGAGTTTTTAAAATCTAGAGTTTTAAATCTGAGATTCTGATGAATGAGACTGCATTTGTCAAGAAGCTGTAGGCCAAGTAAGATCCTCTCACGGAAGTTGCCAGGAAATCAATTTGGTGAGTCTAGTTTATTTTCAGCTACTTGGCACTAGTTAATTTCCGAAACATTGAATAAAATTTGAGACAGAAATGTTCCATCAGAGAAATGTTATAATAATACTCAAGCGAAAGGCAAAAGCAACCTCACCGGCCATTCTAAGAGCCACAGTGCAAGAGAAATGGAAGGGATTGTAGTGGGAAGAGTAATATCGGTGTTCCTGGCGAACATTGTCAGAATAAGAGAGTTAGCTGTAAATATACAAAAAAGAAAAAAAGATTGCCAAGTGGAAGATGAATTATGTATACTTTATGGAACTTCAAAAAGAAAAAAAAAACATTATAAAGAATTAGACCCTTTAATCCTAGGATCAGAATCAGCGCAAGAGAAAATTTTTGAAAGGCGAGGGCACGCGTTACCCTCCCCTGGCCCGCAGACCACAGGAGCTCGACGGCCAGCTGCAGCTTCCTTCCCTCACATGGGCGAAGCATCCAAGACCTCTTGTCCAAAGCAGCCAAGGAGCTGGGAGCCGCAGATAAAGCTATGGGCCAGGCAGCCGAAAAGCGGGGAATCCAGGAACTAAAACTGGAATAACGTCAACGTCAGAGAGGAAACACAAGCATGTAGCAAAGGCAGGGAAGCTGGTGAAGGGCAGGCCTCCAGCACACAGCCACTGCAGGAAAATCCGGAGCGCACCTTCTCCAATCAGACCGTGCCTTTCATGAGCGCTTCTAACTATGCTCGTGCGTGGGCGCGGATCCTAAAATTGACGCGGCTCCGAGCCACCGCAAGGCATAACTCGTTTCCCTACCACGATCTCCCGCCAACAGCAGCGCAGTCCCTGCCCCGACACCCAGGGCGGCCCTCCACCCTGAACCCAGCCCCTGTGGCCGTCCGGCAGTGAACCGGATCCGCAGGGTGGCTGCCGGCCTGCGAGCAGCCGAGGGGTGTGCACCCTGCGCAGAGAGCCGGATTATCCCGGGCCAGAGCGGCCTGAAGCGAGTTCTCCACACTGCTCAGAAGGACCGCAATTCAAAATTCATACATTGCTTATTTATGGAATTTTCCATTTAAGGTTTTCAGACATAGATGACTGTATCCTATGGCTGGATATTTCTAAGGTTGGGTGTCTCTATACTCTCCAAGATGTGGCAGCTTTCTGTTAACAAACATGCTAGAGAAAGTATTTATTTCACATGCTATTCTTTGCGAGTGGAACACAATGGGGACTAGGTAGCAAGGGATGAGTTTCATTAAACATGTCAAGATGTCATTAGATGCTGCATGCCAATTGTCCTGATCCTGGGATATCTACTTGTACGGATAACAAACTCCAATCCCTGAATTTCTTATTATGGTTGAAATGCGTATTGTACATTCATTAAGTATGAGTAGGAGTCAAGAATTCCTCAAAATAATATAAACATAAGTAGAGTGACATAGTATTTGGCTTTAAACTCAGAGACAATGTTTTAAAACCTAGTGAGCATCAGTATTAAAGAAAAAGTACCGACTAACAACCTCTTAAAATAACCTGAATATGCAAGTTGGCTGACTAACAACCTCTTAAAATAACCTGAATATGCAAGTTGGCTCTACTCTCTAAACGTAAGGACTATATGTGGAGCTTAACAGGTCTTTAGGTAAAAAATGACATGCACACACCTGAGGGACAACCAACTGTGTGATAGCTGCCAAGATTGCTGAGTTGTTGGTTCTGCTCAGTAAATATTCTCTAAGCTAGCTGCTGCTTTCTTCCCGCCCGCCCCCCTCCTTCTAACTCCTTTCTGCTGCTACTTTTTGTCTGGCTCTGGCGTTGCCTCCTCTCTTCCCCCAGGGAGGAAGAAGAGTCGCGGGAGAGCTGGAAATCCTCTGGGTTACAGGTAAAGCCGCCTGGCCCGTGCAGCCGCCTCACTTAGCAGCCGGTGTGCCATGAGGCGCTGCTCAGACCTCGCTCTTACAGTCTTTTATGTAATATAATATATATTTTTAAAATTGATTGTAATTTTTTTTAGCACTTTGGGGGCTGCTGGTGGTCTCTTTTTCAGGCTAAATAGACCAACCGCTGTTGCTAAAAGAGTTTATTCGACCACCCACACAGCCCCCTTCCCCCCGTGTTTCCCTCAAGTAGCAGGCAGCAAGGGCTACGCGGTAATAACTGTGAGCTGCCTTCAGGCTTGGAAAAATGTCACAGCTTGATCCCTAGAGCCT
>NDGM011086293.1:0-21313 GCA_002564305.1 Octomys mimax | reverse complement strand
TGGTAAGCACAAGGACTTGGGTCAATCCCTAGTACCACGTCCTATGTGGGCCCCAGAAGCTGGGTGTGCATGCTGGCTTGGAAATTGGACATGGTGGCGCACACTTTTAATCCCAGCCCTGGGGAAGCTGAGACAGGAGGATCACTAAGAGTCCAAGCTGCATAGTGAGACATTGTACCAAATAAATAAATAAATGATGTTTGATTTTTTATTTTTATGATTTTTAAAAAATGCATTTGGTACAGTCTCACTACACAGCTTGGACTCCTGGTGATCCTTCTGTTTTCAGCCTCTCCAGTGCTGGGTTTACAGGTGTGTGCCACCATGCCCAGACTCCATCAGTGGTTTAGAGCCTCCCAGAGGTGCCAGGAATCAAAGCCCAGTCCCTGAGCTTGCTTAAGCATACTCTTAGTCAGCTAAGCTATCTCTTAGCCCCAGATTTTGTTTTAAATTAAAAAAAATATATATATATAAGGACAAGGACTAATTGATATGAAGTGAACTCAAGCTGTTTAGATAATTGTTTAAAGTTCAATAGGGTTTAAAGGATCTAGCACCATAAAAAATTCCATACCATTTACAAAGTGTATAACTGAAAGGTAAATAGGCCAAATTTATCAAAAATGACTTCAAAATTACACTATACTAGCACAAATGCAAATATTCTGCATGTTGTAACTACTGACTGAGGAGAATAAGGCTACTGGCTCCACAAACTTTATCTAATCTACTTGGCAACATAGAAAATTTGGAAACTACAGAAAATATGCAAATCAGGTGTCCACCCAGCATATGGAGATGGGGGCTGATATTTATTTGCTCCTTCATTACTTCATTAGGCGCGCTGCACCACTTGTCCAGGAGGGCCTAGCACGGTCTGAGGCTTCAGAGTGGTGGGCTAAAAATATAAAAGGTAGAAGCAATTGAAAGTTTTGAAAGTTGAAACTCAGATATAATTTAATACTTTAATTGTTTAGACGAGATATCATGTCAGCATCTTGTCCTCTGACTAATACAAAGACAACAATATACAATGTATTAATTATTGTAAATGTCTTACTAACCTGTTTTGAAACTGTTTCATCACTATTTTATCTTTTTTCTCAATAAAATGAATAAAAATTATTAAAAAAGAAAGAAAAGAATAATTTTATTCTCCTAAGATTACTATCATTTCATTAATTTTTTAAAATGATAGTAAATAACAATTTAATGTTTCATGGGTTGTATTCATTATTTTTTTATTTTTTTATGCTTTGTATTTTAGGGAAGGGTCTACAGGGTGTTCAGGGTCTCGCTACTGGATTGGATTTGTAGTGATCCACCTGTTCACAGTCTCCCAAGAGCTGGGATTACAGGCATGCGCCACCACGCCCAGTCTCAATTGCCCTCTCAGCATGCCCTGGAGGTGAGGCTGGCACAGTAGAGCTGGGGATTGAACTCCTGGCCCTGTCCCTGCTTGCAGACATTTTAATCCGCTGAGCTATTTGGCCTGCCCTTTGTATTCATTATTTAGCCATTTCCCTATTGTTAAATGTCCAACTACTTTCCAGTTTTATTATCATAAATTAATCCAAAGCAGCTTTCTGCATAGATAATTAATCATACTTTTTATGAGTTCCTGAAAATATGATCCAGAGAATGTTACTGGTCAACTCTTCCACCGACTGACTTGTTCCAGTTGTAACTGCTTATATCCAAATATGTAATAAAAATACACTTAGTGTCTTCATCATGGATTCTGAGTTAAAATTTGAAACAAACTCACCAACATCTGGCAATTTGGTAGGTAAAAGAGATTATTTTTTGAGGTCTCAGTTTGCAGCTTTTATTAAAATTGAGTAAATTTTTATATGATTGTGACACAATTCTGGTCACTTCTTTGTGAATTTTCTCTTCATATTATTCCTGTCCGATAAGCGAAATGTCCCACCTTCTTTACATTATTGATAAGCAGATGGCCAATACAGAAAACAAGGTTGAAATCTGAGTTAATCTCCATGTTTTTCATGTGAGCATGGGTGAGCACGCACACACACACACACACACACACACACACACAGTGCACAAAAGAGGGATTCTGATCTTGTTGTTCTTCATGTTGACTTCAAAATCTGAAGTTTTCAGGTAGAAGAATAACATCCAACACTGAAACATATAAAAGGAAAAAAGGAAATAAAGCTCACTTTTATTTTAAGATTTTTAAATTAAGAAAAGCCGTGTGCTCAAATGCGGGAGGCAGTAGTTTCACTATTCTTTAAATGTGAAAAGGCCCACTCATGTTTGGATATACATTTTAAGAGAATGTGAACATCAGAGGCTTTTTGAGAGGAAAGTGATCATAAACAGAATCGAGTTGAAAATTATATTGTTTAGGGGACAAGTGGAAATGTGGTTATTTTTATTTGCAAATGTTGTTCTCTCTTTGCAACTTTTAGAAGGAAGGTAGTGCATACTCGAGTGCATGATGTTATGATGCTCTAGCCTAGAATCTAGAGCGCTCTGTGAGCACGGCCTCTATTCCTGACAGGATTCTAACAAAGGGCTGCTGAGCACATGTCTAAAGGAATACATGCGGAGCTGAATAAATCAACAGATGAGCCAAGGTCAATGAGGAGAAGATGCAGTAGACGTTTTTAGCCATTTCTGTAATGACAAGATTTTCCCAAGAAGATGGGCACCGCACGTACCAGAGAGCACCCAGGTTTCAGAGCACCTAGGCATACGGAGAAAGTCTGGAGGTGAAGGGAAATTTTAGCATTTAGCCAAGTACTCACAAAGGCCGGCCTCAATTCTTCAATTCCAGGAGAGGGGGAAACTATGAAATATAATTAGAAGTTTAATAAGAAATGAATGGCATAAAATGGAAGGAGAATCTTTTAATTTTAGGTCAGAGATGGAGAAGTTGAAGAGGGGATTGTGATGAAGCAGAGTAGTGAAGACATGTTTTAAATGAGAAGCTTGAGTGTCAGGAGCTCCGATTTTAAATGTCTTTTGAAGTAATTTAGATCCGTTTATGTCACTTTTTGCATTTAGAACAGAATCATAAATTTGAACACGATGCTTCGCCAAAATGTTGAATGACTAGAACATGTTAGGGAAGTACATTTCATTCATATTCAGATTATGGGGGTTTGGTATGCAACGAAAAAGCCCTTGATAAGCATGAGACAGTGCGCCATTGTCTTTAAGTGTTTGCCGTTTGAACATGGCTGGCTTGCTAGAACCAGCGAGACTAGAAAATAGCATAATGGGGAGAAGAATCATCTCCTCAACTTTTATACCTAATATATTAACTGCCTGCAACCATGTTTCCAGCCAAATTAATCAAACAGATATATAAACTATTTAAGACGCTTGAGTGGGAGAGCCAGAGCCACTCTTTCTAGGTTCAGTCTGCCAAAAACCATTGGAGGCGTCTCTATTTCTAATATTAGATACTACAATTGGACCTCCGCCTCCTGCCTCCAGATAGCTACTCAGGAGGGCCGACTCCCAGCTTATGTGAAGATGGAGGAGAACAGGATTTGTGACATTCTGGGATCTTGCCAGACTTCAGTGGGTGGAAGGACCGAGGCTGAAGGCCAAGTGACAAATCCACGCGATAGCTGCACAAAACATGCCCTCATGCTTTTGTTAAAGAAAGTGTTACATTTTACATATATATATATATATATATATATATATATTTTTTTTTTTTTTTTTCTGAGCATGGGGGTAGGGAGGAAATAATCTACTTTTTGAAAGTGTCTCTCCAAGAAAAATAATTCCAAGTTGAGGCTGGTATACTGTGAGGGGGGGGAACTAAAATAAAAAGCTTAGCTGTAGTTCATTAACTTTAATTGGTTTTTGTTGCCTCTCTTCAGGTTTCCTGGATCTTTCAGCCATCTCCTCCCCCAACTCCCTGCTTCCCCTTCTTCTACCTCTCGCCTCCTCCCCCTCCAATCTGGCTTTCCCTCCTTCCTGGCAGCATTTTGAGCTTTAATTTGATAGTAAAAAACTGAATCCAAAGTTACAAAATTCTTCAGATTCAACTTCTCTGGAAGAAAAAAAGAAGTTTTAGAAAAAGAATAGCTACGCCGGCTTGTAACCACATTTTCTTCAAAGGTAAGAATCCCAGCACCTGGCAAAGGCTCGGGAAAATGAAAAGGATAGTGTGCATGTGTGAAATCATTCATTCACATCAAAATCATTTGTACAGCCCCTAACTGGTGGAGACACAACTCCAGGTCCTGGAGATGTGCAGGAAGCAACCCAAAGTCCCCATTCTTGTGAAACTTACAGTCACTGAAAAGGCAGACACAAATAAATGAACACACCAATATGTTAAAAATGGTAGCGATAATTGCTATGGAAAAAAANNNNCCCACAAAACAGAGAGAAGGGACACAGAATGGAGTGTGTCTTACACAGTCTGGTCAACAAAGGCTTCTCTAGGATGGGATCCTGGGCAGACACCCAAACAGTGTCAGAATATAAACCCCACAGCCCTCCTGGGGCTTATGCTTGCAGATAAGGCTGTAGCACACAGTGCAGAAGGAACACCAAGCTATCTAGAGTGCAGCAGCCGAGAGGGACCCGGGAGGGGATGAGGACAGCAACCAAGGAAAGGAAAGTAAAATCATGAATTGACCAACTTTCATACTCAGCACCTATCTAGGGAGATTTTTCTATGTCCATGAGCACTCTGCAATCATCTCTATCCTATCAAGTTCTAAACAATGGCTGTATCAAACATGCTGTGCATTTAATTTTGAAACAGGGCCCTTTCTAAACCCCTCCTCCAAAGTGCTTGCCCCCATTCTCACAAATTTGTAGTTACTGTACAGCTTAATTCAAAACTGAGGAGTACATAATCTAGGTGCAAGGTAAAAGGGAAGAAGCAGGGTGGGGACGGAGCTCAATGGTAGAGCCCCTCACTGTCATTGGTGAGGTTCTGGCTTTGTTTCCCAACACTAAATGAAAACTAAAACTTGCAATGTACTGTAAGACTGAACGGTACATGCAACCAAGATAATTTATTCCTCTGTACCGTGATTGGTCCACAAACTACAGTGAGCTGTTTTTATTTATGCTGCATGCCACAAGGCTGAAGACCTGTTAGTTCAATGTAGTCTTTAATAACTTAAACTCACACACACCTGTGTGCTCAAATCAAAATGTGTGCATGTAGTGTGTGTACCCTGTATGCCAAACTCAGGAAAACATGAGTGCTTGCATTGTATCAGACATGTTTGATATTTTAAATGTAGCTTCAGAGTACGTGAGCACCTGCCTGTTTTAGATCCACTTAGAACTCCTCAGAGATTTCTTCCAAACCAAAAGAAAAAAGAAAGGAATGCTAAATTGCTTTTAGGTCCACTGGATGATTCCCATTAGCCTTGACTTATTTTAAGCCGAAGGCACACACAAGCGCTAATTTCATCAGTAATGTGGTCCAACTTGATCTACTAGGGCAGAATTGGACCTAAACCTCAGACTTAATTCAATGCTTCCTAATGGAAATGTGAGTCAAAATTGGAAGAGAAAAAAATAGGTTTGAGGGCAACCAAACACTGCAGTAATGATTAGCCAATGCCTAGGAAGCAAGACAGCTAAAGTCTAGCTGTGGTATGTGACCGTCAGAAAGTTATTTTACTTCTCTGGATCTCAGCCTCCTCATTTGTATAATGAGAGCATGTTGAATTTAAGATTTCTGAGGACTATGCTTTTAAATGCTGTCATTAGGCTTCAAGTAGACTCAAAGATTTAGTAATGCTGCGTTAAACACAATGCTGATCAAAAGTGACAATTGTTCTGCATGAAAGACAGGTTTGATGTAAGACTCACTGGAGAAAGAAGAGTGAAGTGAGGAGAGGTTTTTGAAATGAAGAAATGTGGAGGGCTAGGGAAATGTAGTTAGAACCAAATCTGGAGCTCGACATAATTCTGTAGAGATTCAAATTACTCATTGAATACTGAGAATAGAATGAAAAAGTGAAAGCAACACTCGAGAAACAAAGAAACCTTTTCATCATAGCAAAGTGAAATGAGACTCATGGATCCCAAAATCATGAATGCTGTGGTCAGGAGGATCTTGGACTTAGTGAGGGACTGAGTGATTATGGCTTCCCCAATTCCTATGTTGCAACCCTAACCCCCAGTATTAAGAGGTGGCTCCTTGGGGGAATAATGTGGCTTAGATAAAGCCATGATCATGCAACATTCATAGTAGGATTAATGACGACCTCATAAGAAAATGAAGAAAAATCAAGTCCTCTCTTTGTCATGAGAGGATACAAAAAGAAGTTGACAGTTTACAACCCAGAAAGAAAAAGCTGATCGGGATCCAAATCTTCCAGCACAATGACTTTGGACTTCCCAGTCTCAAGAATGGCTTAGGCCATAGTATTTCATTACAGCAGTGCAAACTAAGACATGTTTGTTGCCATGTTTTTTAATGAACAGTTGGATCAGAGAGGTCATTCACTGAACGAATATGAACCGAGAGCCATCTATTTATCTAAAGAAATGCTACTTTTTAAAACTCCAGATTTGCTAGCTTTTGGATCTGGAGTGTGTTTCTAAGGCTGCATGTTAAATATTTGGCTGATAGTGTGATAAGGGACACTTTCAAAGGTGGGAAAAATGCAAGCTCTTTGAGACCTTGAGGTCATGGCTCAGAAGGAATTATAGGACCAAAAGGAAGTTGAGAAGAGACTTCAGGAAGGTGGCCCCACAAGAGTTTCCCCATTTTGCTTCTTATGTCCAACATGTTCTTCCCTGGGCCCTCCCAAGAGAGAAACACAAAGGGGTCTTTTGTTCTTACACTGAAAGAAGGGTAGAAATTGGTTAGAAAGATACTGGGCTTAGCAGAGCCCAGCATGTGCAAGGCCATCAGCCCTGCCCTACCACACAACAAATGGGTCTTAGAAATGTCCAGCCGTAGCTGTAGATGGAACAGAAATGGTTTCTTAGGTCAGGTCTTTTGAAAAATTGAATAATTGGTCATGTTTCTTATGTAATCCTCAATCGATCCTTTCTGCAGATCTATGCCCTCTAGAATTTTTCTCTGCCTAACCTCTTGGTCACACTGACTATGAAGCTTACTCCTCAAAATTTAGGGCAATCCTCAGGAAAATAATCCTGATTGGCCATGACATTTGAAAACTCCTTCTCGTCATCCCCAAAGGAGTATGTCTGTGGGAAGGTCAAGCTGTACATCCAGAGGAGGGAGAGAAGCTGTGTGTTTGCAGAGCATATCACCAGGAGATCTGTTGACTTCTTACAACCTCTGAGGACAAATAGTTTATGATGCTATGGCAGGGATTTGGCACTCGGTGGTGGTTCACAGCCCCCAGGCAGGTACAGGTTGCAACAAAATATGCATACCGATCAGATTCATCACAAAGTTACCAAATCAAGAATTTCAGATAAAGTGTTTCAGCCTTCATCTGAGGATCATGAATAGTATGGTAGAGATCCACAGCACCCTCATGAACTGCATGTTGTTACCAGAATAAAGGAAGGATAAGATATTGGGGAAAAAGATATAATAATAAAAATGTTTGGGTTAGAAAAAGTACACACTCCTCAAGTTCACAAGAACATCCCTTCACTAAATGCAAAACTGGGAGTGGTTAAGCATCTCGTAAGAGTCCAGCCCCTGAAGCTGCTGCAGGGACTTCCCACAGGAGACGACATGGCTCACACATGCCTCAAGAGTGCCGGGAGTTAGTAGTGCAGTGGCAGCTGAAGCCTGTGGACACCTGGAAGCCCAGCACCCGGGGGCTGAGGCAGAAGGATCCTTGCAAGTTCAAACATGGACCCAGGCTACAGAGCTCAAGACCAGCCTAAATGACAAAGAGACTTTGACTCACAAAAAGACAAAGAAAGTGAAATTGGTGAGAAAATGTTTTCATTAAAATATATTTTCAAACTCAAAGAGAAGCACATTCCTGTATAAAGAGACTTAGAAAAATAAACTTCCAAGACATATTTTTGAGAAAACATGTGACAGAAGGAGTGTATTTTCACAAATGTCAATAGCTACACACGGTTCAAACTGACTACTGCTACACCTTCACCCCCCTCAGTTTACCACATGCAACTCTGAGCAATGAGCCAGGAATGAGCGTGCTTAAGGAGATTTGTCAATAAGCCTGAAACCATTTTCTCTTCCTACACATTTAAAAGATATAAAGGAAGTAAGAACATGTTAGACTGGGATTAAATTAAAAAGAAATTTTGTTCACTAATATTCCTTTTTTCATGTATGTTCTCATGTATGCTCTATTAGGTTTAGAAGGAAAATGATTTAGACTAATAATTGAGGATATTTGATGCCCACAGAAAATATGAAGCTGTCTTCATCCATTAATTACAGTGTACAAGTAGCAAGAATAAAAGGTTGGCCTGACTAATTACTTACAGCAGAATATACCCTGAAAATTATTCCATGTTTTTCTTCTTTGTTATTTGTGCCTTGGACCACAAGGGTTGAACTCAGTGCCTTCTCACCTCCCCACCAACCTTTTTTGAGACAGTTCCATTGAGTTTATAACTTGCCCAAGCTGGACTCATGTTAGCTATCCTCCTGCCTCAGTCCAGCAAAGTTCTGGGATTACAACTATACAAGACCACTCAGGTTTGTTCTTTACCTCACAAAAATAAAAAATGTCAGTTAATTAATTATAGGTGACAATAGTAAAAGAATTGAGACGTGATACACACACATCCCCGTTGCTCTGGACAACCATGTCCTGGTGTATGAGAACTAGGCATGGGATTGAAGAAAGAAGCAAAACAATCCAGGACTTGACAGAATGCAATGTACTAGGGCAGAAGTGTGGTCAAGAGTGGCCAGACCAGTGGATCACCCTGATGTGGGTGAGAAGAAAGGCAATGAACTAGTTATCATGAAAAAAGTACATTTTATCCAAACTGGAATATTTTGGATTTAACTCACCAAACATTAAGAATGTCAAGTATATTCTTGGCACTAATGGTGCCAGAGTCCAGTCTTCAATCTCAACATGTGACTGGTTTTTTTTTTCTTTTCTTTTTCATCATATGGAGCAAAAACAGATCTGGGTTACTCAGGGACAGTTATGACAAGGAAGACTCAAGATGATTGTAGGTGTGTTGAGCTGAACCCTTACACCCACAAGTACACATACGCATGCATTGAGATATAGATAAGTATGAGTGTGCCTTCATGGCTCTTCCTCATGCATAGCCTCGCATTCTGGAGATAGTACACATGCAAATGTCTCTTGGAAAACGAATGCTGCCCCAGCAATGTCTGCACCATGCTGGTTCTAGTGGCCTTAAAGGAAACAACTCCTGCTGGATGACAATGTCTAAAGTACATGCATGTTACTTTTGTGGCTACCAGCTGTGACCAAAAGAGCCTGGCTATTACACCTACGTTCAAAGTTCAAATCTTCCAGGATTCAAGGTACTAAAATTTGCTGGATCTTAATCCTCTCATCTATAAAATGGGGCTAATGCATACTTCAGAATGCTGTCCTGACTGAGGTTTAGGTAAGAAGTGATAGTAAAGCCAAAGAATGTCCATCCTGGAGCAGATGCTTAGCTGTTGTCAATTCTTTTGCTTTTCTATCCTTGCACATGGATGGCAGAATATCTATCTGAAGGCATCTTGGCCTTTATCTACTGGTTGTTATTGCAAGCTTAGTACATTACAATATCCAGAGACATAGAATTAGTTTAGAGTTAATCAGTTGTATCCTTTCTATTCTCATTGCTTCTCTGCACCAGGTCCAAGTCTAGAATTCCTCAATTTCTCAGAGTTCTAGGGTGAAGATAATGTCATCAAAGAGGCTATTCTCCAGCCCCTGGCCCACAGTCCTGTTCCCCGGCTGTGTCTTTCTCCAAGAGGGTCTGTGGGCACCTGTATGGAGACACCCTAGACAACAAGTCCAAGCCCCATGACTTCTCCTCAATGTCTCACACCTGGAACATACAGTATAGATACCTCTGAGATGCACAGCCTCAGGAGGAAGCCCTCAGCTGGATACCACAAAGAGACTGGAGCCCTTCTGGCTCAGGTGTCTAAGTATGGTCTGGAAAGGGAGTAGCTAGGACTCTGGGTAGCACATTTTTTTTTGAGTTCCTATATTTCTCTGCAGCAGATGGAGGGCAAGAGACTTATTCAGGGTCCCTCTTATCAAGGTCCAGGCATGGCATTAACTACAACTATTATTCCAGAGATGTTCACAAAGGCCAGAGACTCTCCGAATGCAAAAGTGAAGCTCTTCTCAGGAATAGGGAGTTTGCAGAGAAAAGATGGCATTTGAGCCTGGCTCTTACAGCACGAGTGGGTGTTCACTGTGCAGAGAAAGGAAGGAAGGGCACGCCAGGAAAAGAAACAGCATGTGGGACAATGCCGAGCCTGAAAGAGTGGCATATTCGGGAATTAGTGAGATGTTCCTTGGGGCCAAAGCGTAGGGGGCATGTGGGAGATGAGATAGTGGTGACAGAGTTTGTAGAAGGAAAGCTTGGGAAAGCTTTGTTCACGGTGAGTCTTCCTCTCCCACAAGACTTTGGGGTGATAGGATAGTTGCATAGTGCACCGCAGGGTCAACTGGTGATGCCAATGTAGACCTCTGCCAGTGGGGATAGACTAGAATGCAGACACCAACTGATAGGAGATTGCCTCCAGAAAAATCAACAATAGATCCCTAACATCAAGCACCAAGACCTTGCACATTGAATTCTTTTTAACTTACAGGATGGGAGAAGGAACGTGAAGAAGGAAGAATAGGTCTGAATTTTATAGTCAACCAAAAACCAGTGACAGCCAGAATACAGCCCCAACTTGAGAAGACATTTAGGAATGAGACAACAGGACTTCATGGCTGACCAGGAAGGAAGGGAGAGAAGGCACAAAGGAGGACCTACAGGCAGCTCTAGTTTTGGTGGAATGAAAAGGAAAGACTATGAGAAGAGAAATGGGTTCCTGGTGTTGTCTAAACTCACTTGATTTGTGGAGTATTTCCTTGAGGCAAGCACAGTAGCACACCTCAAGATTCTTGGCCTCAACTGAAAAGCTGTAGAATGTTTTGAGTATGTTTTAAGCTTGTGCCAGTGGTTGCACCATTGTGCAGTCAAAGCCTTGAACAGGTCTGTAAGCCAAATCACTCTATGTTTAAAATTTAAGATTAAACCTGAATCAAAGGAAGACTCAAAGGCTCTTCAATTTAGAATGTGGAATTTGAAGACCTCCATGCTATGCTTTCTTTCTTTTCATGGTTGCTTAAAGTCTCTGTCTCAAATTGAGTTTGTCAGATTTGACTTCCAATCAAAAAAGGGCTGGTCTCAGTGCCAAAACTGTGCAGAAGGCATCTTGGGTAACATGAAGGGGTGGAGGTGCACTGCTTTTGTGATCTTTTCTCTGTCTTTAGCAACACTTCCTCTGAAATCCTGACACTGTATTGACTTAGGTCACATACACATTGTGGACAATCTTTCCCATTAACCATGCAGGTTTGAATCATAATGGCAAACTACATCTCAGTCATTGAAATTTCCCCTCCTATTTCTCCCAAAAGCTTTGGGCAATTTAAGACACTCTGAAAGTATCTACAGCCAGCTCAGTTCCTAATAGAAGACTTCCCAGGTGGTCGGAGTTATCCAAGGCTTCGGGAGGGATCCTGAAGCAGGTACCCAGGTGCCCATGGGGCACCGCTCTGCCTACCACCCTGCCCTCCTCTGCTGGTTTCCCTGATGCTCTTTGCTAGTTTCCTGCCCTTCTGGCCCATCAATCTGCCACCATTCAGTGACTATGAAATATTAAAATAATACTGATCAAAAAAAGGAAAAAAATCAAACCCAACCAAAACAATACTAGCAGGAAAAGCAGACAATAATGAGCAAGTTATAGGAACACTGTCAAACATTGCTGTTTAACTGAAACATTTTTGTTTCAGCAACGTGAGGTATGAATATTTCTGTGATTGCAACTGCCATGTAAAAACAACAGAACCTTTTTTAAAAAATCTTTCAGGCACATAATAATAATCAAAATTAAGTACCCTTACGGAGGTGATTTTAAAAGATTTTTTTTTCAATTTTGTAAACACATTAAGGATTTTCTCATAACTTTAAATTTTTTTCTTAATCTTCTATTTTTAGGTTTCTAATTAAATCAAGACATTTTCTTCCCCTCCAATAAAAACATATTTTTGAAAGACCTCAATTATTTGCTCTTCTGAAATGTTTTCCATTGCAAGGATTAGAGGTGAGAAATCACATTCGGTTTATCTCCTACGGTTTCTTCTAGCACATTGTCAACTCCCCTCTCGCCCTCCTGTGCACACCCCCTGCATAGCAGCTGCATATGGGACACTGTAAAGGCTGTGGAATAAGTGACACTATTAGCACAGTGTGGTGGCTTTGATGTGTAGCTCTCAGCAGGGTTGCCAGAAGAGTGACAGACTCCCGCTCTAATGCAGAGACTATTTCTCATTTACTCTGCTCTTTTCTAATAGACTTCTATTACCATTAGTGCCACAAAGCAAGCAGACATCGTGGCTGGGAGACCACCCGTCCTTGGGCTTATCTTAGTATTCTGAGTACCAGATTATGGCAAGCAATAACCTCTTTATTAAATGAAAACAGGAAAAATATTCTAAAGTAAAAGGGGTCTCAAAATGAGGCCAAACCTTTTCATCTTAATTCAAATGAAAAATAAAAAGTGTTTTCTCCCATACTACCATGATTGACCCAGAAATGAGTTGTGTGGAGATTCAGTTTTCTTGAGAAATTTGTAAGGTGAGTGCTGCCCTACCCCTGCATATGCCAGGACTCCCCAAATTTAGCTTTGCTGGTTTCTAAGTTTCAGGGAAATGCTATTCCCAAACAATCACAAAAACAATTTAATGAATAATTTTATATCTAAATATACACCATACAATAATGAAATTGAAACCCAAAATGGGGGAGGATCAAAGGCACTCCAGAAAATTGAGTGGATTTTATTCTCTGAATGAAGGGAGAGTTAGTCAATGAGCAGCTAGCCAGTAGGCTCAAAGCTGCAGCAAAACTACCTATAAATGTGGGAACATTTTATGTGTGAGGAGCTGTTAAAGGGGACTTAAAAGAACAAAAAGTACCATTTGTTCCCCTAATTAACTTTGAAGAGTCTAATTAAGGGCAACATAAAAGCCTAAGAAATGCTGGTTATTAGGCATGTACTTTCCCCGATCAGTGAGATGGTATTCTTGTACACAAAGATGCTAATTTTGCCCAGCCCAAAATAAACTCTGCAAATATCTCACAGCATAATCATGCAGTACCTGGGGAGCAGAACCCTATCTTGTGCAGGCTCTGCCTCTTGGGGTTACTGATTCTAGGCATTAATGACACTCAATTTGAAGATGCAATGGAGGATAAAGAACACGCTGATAATGGGATTTGAATATGGACACTTCTGGATCTCCCTTTTGTTGTATTTAACTGCATATGCGTAGCTCTATGAGTGAGTTGATCATTCTGATTGCAAGTCGGTGGAATTATCTCTGAAATGGACACAATTATGATGAAGTTCAAGCACATTTATATCTTCATCAAACAACACATCACTGTTATTCAAGTATTATTCAGTATTATTCCATAAGTTTAGACTTGGCTATTGCTTCAGCAATATCATGTAGATTTTAGCTTTTAGCATTCAGATAGACTTAGGTAAAGGTATTTCTTTTTAGAAGAAAAACCTATTATATGAAAGTAGTTAGAATATTAGAATAAGATGATAAAATTTGTTTTTGTCTGTTTTCCCTGGATTTTCTTTAAATGGCGGGAACACTCACACTAGAGTCAAAATTCTGACATCTGGGAACTTGTTTCATGTTTGATTCAGATAAGTTTCCATTAGGGAAGCACAGATCAAGGTTTTTCTTTTTCTTTTTTCTTTTTCTTTTTCTTTTTTTTTTTTTTTTTTGAGACTGCTTCCCAGGGATGCTGTAACAAGATCACTTTTAAGAGCTTTGCATTTCCTGTGAAAGGAGAATTATACATTCTTTCAATATCAACACCAATATTAAGCACGGAAGAGCATGAAAAGTAGACAATTGTAGTTTAATGCTATAATCACACCAACTGAAATTCCCAATCCTACTTAGTTTCGACTTAGCCATAGCCTGCAGCAGCTAGTGCAGCTTTACAATTGACAGGCTATTAAAACTAACCCCAAAGCTTACAGCTAGGGGAAGTGGCTTCTATGGTATAAGACTCAGACACCAACATCAGCACTCGAAAAGGACAGCTTTTAATAAAGGACAGTGTCTAACGGTGTTGAGAAGAAGGACTCATGATCATAAGTAGAGTGAGTTTTAAAAATATATTTGGACATACGGAAACTTCTAAGAATTTAACTCTGCCGGACTCTGAAGAGCTGACTGCCTGAACCGAGACTGACAGACCCAACTTGCATAAGATCTGGGACTCAAGGCTCCAGCTTCTGGAGAAACAATTCAGTGTGGATATTGCAAACCAGAAAAATGATGCAAACCAGAGTCAGAATGGAAGCTACACAAAATTGTGCACCTCTTCCTTGGGATCCAAACTTTAATTCAGAAAGTACTACTTTAAGCAATTTGGTGCATGGATACCTATCCGTGCTGAAGATCTACGCTGTGTGTAAAGCAATGAACATCTTTTACTTTAAGAATGGTAATGAAGGTACAGAACAAGAAGCAAGGGAAATCCATCAGACAGAATCACTCAGTCTCTTCTTTGAAACTCAGATCTTTCAGCTTAGACTTAAAATGAATATCCAGACAAGACAAGTCTTATGAATATATCACGCTGGTGCAAGCCACGAGTAAACTATCTGAGGGTGTCTGAGAGTAGGGTCTGCTTCCCACCCAGCCATTTCTGTCACATAGATGGTTCCTTCATCATTTAGTCAGGATTCACCTTTCAGAAGGAATTATAGAAACAACTGTGAATCGCATCAAATCCCTTAAAAATATCCACAGTGATGAGCAGACACCATATGAGATCCTTCACCAAGAATACTTAAATGCAATCTGAGTCTTCTAAGTTCTGATCAGATTGTTCAGAGCTAATTTTCTCTTCATTTCCCTAATCAATCAGTAACCAGAATGACCCCTAATAAAACCAAGGAGATGAAAATCTTCCAACTGTAACAAAGGATTAGAAGACATTCTTCATGCCAGTGCTTACAGTATCCCTCTCTGATGGGAGCCTGGCTGTTTCCCCACATTTATCTGCTCAATGAGCTGTACCTAGAGGACTGGATGTGTCCTGGTATGAATGAGACTAATTCAGTGCCTATGGCTCAGGTGATTGTAAAGCATAGCACCTTCTGTGAAACTCACTACCTGTGTGTAGCTGGGGCACAAATGCTTATCCACACTCGTATCCGTATACCTGCTCTTTAATTTCCTTCGTTTTGCACCTTAGACAAGTCAGCATGAACAATGAAAGGGCACTGTTATTGACAGTACTGCATCGGAGTATTATCTGACCAGCAATGTATGGATCAATCATCATTGCTTCCTAGATTAAAAGAAATTAAGGACAAAATAAGGAAAAGAATCAAGAAGTTGTAGGCCATGTAGCTCTGCATTCTGTGTCTCTTCTCAAATGTGGTGTGTACTTGTACTTATATTTTCTCAAAAATCATATCCTTAAAAGGAAAATAAGCAGCTCCACAGTCTTGGCTTTGTCAAAAGGTGGAGGAATAAAAGAGATCCAGAAGCAGAAGCACCCATTCTTCTGCCCATCAAAGTGGAACGAGGCACGACTGCACGACCTGATGAGTCACCCTGCTGCTGTCCTCCCCGGGTCTCCTTGGGCATCTGGAAGCACGATGTCTTGCTCAGCTTTGGGCCAGATCCTAACCGGAAGAGCAGCCCAGACTCCATTGTTCCCTCACTTTTCCCTTCAAAGCAGCATTTTCTGCATGTGGCATTCAGCAATTGCCAGAAAATTCCACACCTGTGTCCAAGCAGTCTAATCTTTCCCTTCATAGAGTACATTTTAAAGTTAGTGTATGCTTACAAAACGCAATAGTGATACTTATTTTGGGGAATTGGTACTTCGATACAATATATCCTGATTATTCTCTATCTCTTTATCCCTCTATGTCTTACCTTTTCCTCCCCTGGTCCCCTTCCTCCACTGAGTACTTTTTAAACAACATATTCAGGTAAGCCAAAGTCTGAGCTTCGGAGTCCAATACTCACATCCATTCTGCCTGAGTGGATGAATGAAGCACATTATCCAGATGTTCTGACATCTCAGGCCCAGCGTAGGCCTGCCAAAGTCAACCAGCAAGGTGCGAAAGAACGCATTTCCGCTGTGGGTAAGTCCTTTCAAATGAAGTCAACAGACACATCCACAAATAATAGCCTGTTTTTTGGGGGGTTTTTTCCCCCATGGATAGAAGAGGAATCACTAGTAAGAATACTGCCTAATAAACATAAAACAACAAAAACAGGCCTACTTGTTAAGACCTCATTTTTTTAGAGTAGTTTTAGGTTTCTATGAAGATTGGGAACACATACCCAGACATACACAGATACCTCTGATCCCCACACCTGTGCAAGCCCCCTCAGAGCCCACATCCCCCACCAGAGTGGTGCGTTCCTTACAACACGTGAATTCACACTGTTGTGTCATAATCACCTGAAGGCCACAGTTTACATTGCAGTTCATCTCCATGCTACACAGTCTAGTCCATTGGCATACACAACCAGGCAACGACAGGCATCCATTATTCCAGGATGATATGAGGATTTCTCACTGCCTTAAAATTTCTCTGTGCTCTACCACTACATTCTCCTCTCCATACTAACTCCTGCAGAAACAATCTCTAGGTTCTCTCCATAGCTCTGCCTTTTTACCATGTGCTACTGCTGGACTCATGCAGTTGTCTCCATGTATTTTTTATGTCTTCCTTTGTAGGGTGAAAATACTCCTTTTCAAAGATGTGCCCTATCTCATTATCCGTTTACCTGCTGACAAACATTTCAGTTGCTTCCCAGTTTGGACAAATATGAATAAAATGGTTTTAAATATCTGGATACATAATTTAATGCACACATAGGCAAAAAAAAAAAAAAAAAGGCCAAGGAGCACAATGGCTGGGTCATGTGATGAGAGTATGGTCAGTTTCACATGGACCTACCCTCCCAAGGGGCTACGCTGCCTGCCTTCCGGTCAGCACTGGGTGAGCATTCCTCTCCCACCACAGCCCTACTTATATTTGGAGCTGTTGTTGCTCTAGATTGCAGCTCATTCTCGTAGGTGTGCAGCAGCATTGAACTTTCGCTTGAGTCACTGTACTGATGCGGTGGGTGATGTGGGGCACCTTCCCACATGCTTCTGCTGCCATCCACATATTCTCTTTATGAGGAGTCTGGTAAGGGCTTTGACTCATTCTTAGGGAAGTGTCTACAGGGTGTTCAGGGACTCACTACTAAATCGGATTCTCCTGTTTACAGCCTCCCAAGAGCTGGGATTACAGGCTTGTGCCACCACACCCAGTCTCAATTGCCCTCTCAGTGCGCCCCGGGGACGTGGCTGGCAGGGCAGGACCCCGTGCCTGCTCGCAGGCTTTTTAACCCGCTGAGCTATTTGGCCAGCCCTGGTTTTGCATTTTAAAGGTAGAACATGGTCTGGTTTTTATGAAGAGGATAAGATTTCTACTGAAGTTCATTTTTGTGTGAGGCTATAAAGTTGTCCCAGCACCATTTATTGAAGAGACTATTTTGTCCATATTACACTATCTTTGCTCTTTTTGTCAAAGATCAGGTGCTATATCTAAGTGAATCTCTTCTAGGCTTCTAGGTTCTCTGGCTCCATTGATCTATTTGTCTATTTTTCACCAGTACACACCATTTTGACTGCTGTAGCTTTTGTACATAGTAAAGGCTGAGAGTTTGACAGTGTCACCCTCACATTTTTAATGTTGCACACCTTGCAAAGTTTTACCTGGATGAAGTGATAGATCTGAACTAATCAATCTGGGCCAGAGAAATAGCTCAGTATAATAAGCACTTGCCTGGCAAGCGCAAGGTCCTGAGTTCAACCCCCTGTACCACAAAAACAAACAAACAACAAAAAAAACTTGTTACTTGAACTAATCAATCTATCCTCTGCTACTCCTATTGTAGGGCAATTACTTTCATCCATGACTAACAGAGGATTGAACTCTACTTGAAGATATGGGACAGAGAAGAGATAATGTAACATCAGGGATAAAGACTTGGCATCATTGAGAAAATGCTTTATCACAGATATAAGCATTTGAACAAGGGAAAGAGTGATACTGGGAAATATGGGTAGTACAGCATAGATTTTTGCTAAGACTTGTTACATATTGACCATTCATATTGACATCCCTGAAAAATAGGCTTGAAAGCATGTTGCATGTGCAACTAAATTACACAAATGGGGAAATGGCATGAAAGATAAAGTGAACATTACATGCCTCTCCTAAAAGTTATTCATCATTAGCATTGTGAAATACCTGAAAAACATTTGTGATTTCTGTGTGACTTGTTTTATTTTTTAACAAAAATTCTGCGTTGGTGTTAAACAGATTTTCAACCCTCAACAAACCAGATGGCTAATCCAAAATTATTACATGAAATATGAATAGGAAACTAAGAACTGTACTCTGCAAAAGATAATGAGAATTTTCATCATTTACATTTTTACCAAATAAATTATATTTCTATTTTATTGGTATCTTCTTTGGAATTCTAACAAATAGTCCCAGTGATAATTACCAAATGTCTATATTTAGGGGAAACTAGCACATGTGTATCATAAATAATAGCAAAAATTGATATTTCTGAATTGCCTGTTTTTCTAGATATAGACATTTGGTAATTATCACCAGAGTTGGCATATGAGGAGGTGTTTAGACAATTTTTTAAATGCATGTTGCTTACTCAATAGACTGCACTAACTATCTTCTGCTGTCAAAATCCATACCCAGGTATGTGTTAGCAGGGCAGGATCTTGGCCCTATAGATAATAAAGGAAAAGTTTATACTTTGGCTTAGTGAACAAACACACTTTAAGACCACCTAAAACAGCTTTGTCTGTGACTTATAAATCATGTACTAACCCAATAGTGGTCCCAGGGTAGAATAACTTTGACCTTAAAGCAAAATGTTTACTGCCTAAATATTATTTTTGTACCTTGGCACAAAGCAGTTCATTAATTCTGCATCACTTTGTCTGTCTCCTGCAGCTTTTAGTTCTGACTTATAGTCTGATTGGCAAAGAGCAATTTCCAACAGAGACAGGTCTAAGACAACTTAGCCAGAAAGGGATTGCTTTTGGCTCCTCACCTGGTAAAACTGATATTACAAAATGTCTTTCTCTTTGCTCAGAGAGTATGCAGTGTGTGTATAGAAAACAAATACAAATAGCACAGGAAGGCCTGAAGGTTCTCATCTACTGTAGAGTCTGGCCAGATCTTGGCAAACACTATTTTAAGTGCAAGGAGGCACAGAAAACGCCACCCATGACCAGGTGACACAGACAAATGTGATGGCAGCTGTGACTTGGACAATAGGGAGGCCCAACCGGCTGGCTGTAATATGAAGTTACTAAATATCAAGCTATGTTGCTTGCTGCCAAAATGAGTAGGTGATGTAGCTCAGTGGGTTGCTAATGAGAAGCAAAAGAGGGATATAAGGCAATGCCAAGTGGTAGAAGGGAGGGAGATAATTAAGAGGTAGAATTTAAACTTAAACCACAATCGAAAGTCTGCAGCATTAAGCATAAGGAGATGGGACAGTTTGGCCTAATTAATAATATAGGCTTAACAAATGCCCATGGGATGCTTGGGAGATAGAAGAACAGGTCGAATGGAAATATCAGGACAGCATGCACACAAATGCAGTTAATAGAAATTTTTTTAAAAAAAACCTGTTAGAATAAGGTAGTGCAATGAGATGCTTGCAACCTCTTCACACATTTCTCAGAATGGGATAATATTTTTTCTAGATGGCATGTGTTTAATAATCTGTTAATTCAGCCTAGAAGATGAAATGTGCATACTGATAATTAAGAGATGATGCTCTCCCTCCTTACATACCCATTCACAGGGCCATTGATCCGGTCGGTCCTTTCACGTCTTTTTCGCGGCTGTTGCTCTCATTAATGAGTAATGCCTCATGAGACCTAGCATAATCCCCTCCTACCCTGGCAGGACCCATTAGAGCTTACCTATTACTTCATCTGCATCCCGGAAATGGTTTCCATGATGTGTTAACATGAGTTAGCTTTCAATCAAATGCTATCTCCATGCTGCGTGAAGGGAGTTTGCAGACATAAAAGTCATAACCAGTTGACTTGAAGCAGGAGAAGTTATTCTGGATAATTTCCAATTGTTTGAAAGACTATAGAGCAGAGCTGCAGCTTGTCTGGGAGAAGAAAGAAAGAAGGGCTTTTCTGGCCGGTGGCTCTTCCTGTTGGCCTCTTCTGTGGGCCTTGTCTATCGAGCCTCCACACTCGTGTCATAAGTTATGTCTTCACAGTACTAAGGTCTGAAACCAGGGTCTTCACACTGGGCTACATGCCCAGCCTCTTTTTGATTTTGGTTTTTGAGACAGGACTAAAGTGATCGACTGGCTATAACTTGGGGTCTTTTTGCCCCAAAGATGCTGGGATTGGAGCTGTATATCACCAGGCCTGCAACTTTTTGTATCTCCTACTAGTTGTGCTTCTGAGCTTGAACCCTGACCAGTCCTTTGTTAAGGCTTCCAGTCTCCTTGGATAGGCAAATGGACTCAAGGTGAAGCTTCTGGACTGAGACGGCTGTACTATAAGCACAAGCATCTCTTCTGTTCTTCATTTATAAAGAGATCTTGGAGCCACCCATGAGCAAGATAAAGACACAAGGCAGAAGCAGCCTGTGTGTGGAAATCACAGAGGAGGAAGTGTCACCTGCACTGGGTTAGACTTTAGGACAACAAAAAGAAAACCTGCCTTAGATTGCGCTTCAGATTTTTCAGCTTTTTAAAGTTTGCATACTATCTCAGAGTGGCCCATTGCCCCACTTAATGTACATGCACATGTTTATAACTTTCAGAAATATGTCTACTAGATGTCTACCTCAGACAAAAGAGGCTTAAAATCAAACATGTAAATAGTTCCAGTAATCAGAAAGTTAACTTCCATAGGCAATGACATAAGCTATAAACAAGACAAGGTTAAAAAGAAAAAAAACAGTTAATAGGTGAAAATGTAAGCTATATCTATTCAGCAAGAACCTATAACTTTGGAAAGTTTGTTTTACAAGTGTTTGTTCTTAGCCACA
>NDGM011086276.1:0-10334 GCA_002564305.1 Octomys mimax | reverse complement strand
CCTGAGCCTGACTGCTTTGTTGAAGTAGCCACTTAAAGAGCTGAGCTAAGGGGCAGGCCCCCCAGATAACATTTTGAAGTCAGTAATTTTTAATTAGTTTATGCTTGCTGTACCTAATGATTATATTCCTTGTGGGCGCTGGGACAAGGATAACACATCTTAATCCATTTTTCACTTCCTTATCCTTCTCTCCCTCACCCCTCTGTCTCTTGGTCTTCTCATTTGCAAAAAGATCTATCTCCCTCCTTCCTATCTTTTATGTCACTCTTATTTATTTATACTTTGCGATTCTCACATATGAGAAATCATGTGATATTTAAGTTTATATCTCAAATTGATTTCCCTTAACATTATGCCCTCAAAGTGCAGCTATTGTTTTGCAAGTGGCTTGAGTTTATCTTTCTTTATGACAGAGTAGTATTCCACTGTGTATATATGTCCCATTTTCTTTATCTGTTGATGGACATATAGGCCAGGATTTAGTAATTAGAAGTTGTGTTGCTATAAATGTAGATGTGTATGTACCACTGTCACAGGATATCTTTACCTCTTTTAGGAAAGTACCTAGAAGGGGACCTAGAAGGGGATAGCTAGGTCAAATAGAATTTCCATTTTTTAAATTTTTTGTCAAATCTCCAGTTTGATTTCCACAGTGACTGTACTAGTTTACCTTCCTACCAGTGATGTAGGAAGGTTCTGTCTTCCCCACAGATTTGCCAGTATTTGGTATTATTTGATTTCTTGATGATAGCCGTTCTTCGTAGAGTAAAAGGGAGATGCCGTGTTGTGTTCATTTGTGTTTTCCTAATGGCCACAGCTGCTGAACATTTTTTCACGTACTTAATGGCCATTTGTACTTCTTCTAAGAAGTGTCTATTTAGTTACTTATTTTTTGATTGGGTCTTTTTTGGGGGCTGTCTAACTTCTTTATATTTTTCATATATTTCAGATATTAGTCCTAAGGAATAGCTGGCATACCTTTTTCCCCAGTCTGCAGGTTGTAGCTTCTGCAGAGAAAATGAAACAAAGGAGAGAAAAGGTAGCCTACAGAATGGGAAAAAGTACTTGGCAGCTATTGATTCAGATACAGGACTCAAATAAAAAGATGATGGAACTTATTGTTGAGGCTGAGACAGTCAGGTTTTACTGAACTAAGAGGCCATTATCGCCTTTTCAGAAACACAGAATGTCTTCTCATTAGAAGCCTGATGTAGCGGGTTTCTCCGCCCTCCCACGCCTTCAGAGCCCTGCTCGTACCCAGCTCCGGCAGCTCCTCCTGGGTTTGCCCCACCACCGCTCACCGGGCCCGCCTATTCGTGTTGCAGAAAACACTGTCTCCACTGCCATGGGCTTCACCAAGTTCGGCACCATTTCCTTATTTTAAGCCCACATTCCTGACATTTGGAAAACACAGTTTCAGCTCCTTTATTAGTTTTTGAGTTCTCCAAATTGCCTGCTGTGTTTACAGAGGTTCTTATTCTGGGGTGCATGAGTAAGAATGTTGACACTCAAATGAACCATGAGTTTTCCAAGAAAAATGCTTATCTTTATTTTAATTAACCTTAGACTGAAATTTGACATTTCCTCGCAATTATTAATGTAAGCAGCAAATTACAATGAAATGAAGCAAACATTTAAACGACCTTTATATGGCATTCTTTTTTTTTTTTTTTTTTTTGCGGAACCGGGGATTGAACTCAGGCGTTTGTGCTTGCCAGGGAAGCACTTATTTCACTGAGCCATCTCTCTGGCCCCTATATGTCATTCTAATTGTTTCAGTTATCTCATAATCCTGGAATATCTCTCCATGGTTAAATTAGGCTAATTAATGAATGTATTGCTGGAATATATAGCTGTCTCAGGGCACCCTGGGGGTGGGGCCAGCACGACAGGCCTGAGGATCAAACACGGCCCCTGTACCTGCTTGCAGGCACTTTAATCCACTGAACTATTTGGCCAGCCCATGTAACCTTGTAGTTATGAACAACAATATTTATATTCTGAAGGGATAGTAGACCTAATTAAATCATCCAAGGGAATAAAAACATGAGAGTATTATGAAAAAGAAAAGGCTATGTGTGGCATTTTTCTTTGTGATCTAACACGCACAGCTATGCACATACACCTGCAGAACACGCACACAGAAGGGTGTGCACATATTCCCCAGGTACACACAAAATGGAAATGATGAGGAAGCCATGGGGACTCATTCGACTGATCTCTGTAAAGATGTTAGCAAAGTTAAAATTATGTTGTAAAAACATATAGACTTATTATCTTTATAAGTAATGAAGGTCTAAGCAAGGATCCAAAAGAATATCTATGTTCACTGTGATCATTTACATATTTGTCCATTCAGCAAACAAACCTTACATGATTATTATGATAGGCTGAAATAATGCTACCTAAAGTGTCCACTATCTGTATGAAATAAAAATCTACTGATACTCACATAAATAATTAGGCAGCTGAGGCAGCACAAATTTTAGTTAAACATCATTTATCAACTTTCTACCTTTAATACCTAAAATCAGTTCTGTCTCGCACAAGTACGAGACTGTTACCAGACACTTGCTACTTTCAAAACTGTGTCCCACCGAATAACAATAATTTTATCTTCAGGAAGTCCATTTTATTTTGATATTTATTTTGTTTTTAGACTATTGTCCCCCCCCAACTCTCCTTCCGTACCAGGAATTGAACCTGGGACCTTGTGTTTGCCAGGCAGACACTTATGCCACTGAGCCATCTCTCTGGCCCCCTTGAGTGTCTTTTAACAAAAACGTGTCTTGTAACGATATTCTTTCATCCTATAAAAATAAGTATATTTTATCAGGTATCTTTTTGAGTTTATATTCCCCTCAATGAAAATTTCTCTTCCATTGATCACTGTGCTGTATCAACAACTTGGATAACTCTGAATCATATTGTCTCTTGAAGAAACACTGTCATGTTATTTTTATATCTAGATATTAGGATTTCCAACAAACTGGAATAGATATGGCTATCTTACCTTGTGCATCCTAATTATATTTTATTAGCTAGAAACATAGACCAGGCTTTAAAAGTGCTCCCAACTGAAGGTTTTATGACCTTAAAATATAAACTCTTTTAAAATTATATGTTCATCTAATATGCAAGCCACGTCTATAAAGTAAGTGGCCTGAAATTGTTGTGTGTTCTAAAAGCATTAGCACTTACATAAGAAACGAATGCCATCTCCTCAAGTAGTGTCCTCAGGAGACCCCAGACTAGTTTCAAGGACATTTTTCTGTGCTCAGAAAAATTTTAAGACCTCTCTCTCTCAGAATGTAGTCTGGTCCATTTTATTTTAAGCCAATACAGGTGCTTGTAGAAGTATACCACGTTTGTCTGTCAAGGTTGGATGTGACAGTCATAAATAGCTAAATGTCACCCCAACTGGGAAATGGGCCCCTGAGTGCACCAGGAAGAGACAGGTGGAGGGACAGTAAGATAGGAAGATCCAGTGGATCTCTCTGAAATGTCAGACATGGTAATTCAAAAATATTTAACAATAGTTATGGCAGAGCACAAGCTATCAGAATAGATGCCACTAGATGCCTCTGGCCAAGATCTAGAGGTGAATGATAGATTGTGAGGCATTCTGGAGAATCAGCGCACAAGATGACAGCAGTGATGTAAGGGGACACTTGGGTTTCCGAGCTGCACCATTCATCAACCAATCAGGGAGGAATACGGGTGTCTGATATCCGCTGGGTATTAGTTCTTTCAAAAGTAAACTGGCAGCCATTGCTGCTGGTTTGTGGCTTATGACACACCAGCCCTGGCCCTAAAAACATGGCCCAAGTGTTGTCTGAAGGTGTTGAAGACAACAGTAGCCATAACGGAATGAGCATTCAATGGAATGCACATGTGGGATCCAGGGTGACTGTTGTGAAGGGCTGTGCATAACTGAGTGGCCATCCTCTGGACTCATTAGGAACAGGCCTCATGCCTTTCCTAGCTTCCTGCCCTAGCACTGAACATGATGCTTGGCACATGGTGGCTGTTTAAAAAGAATTGTTGCGTGAGCGCTATGTATGTTACAGGAAAATAGCTTCAAAGAAAACTCCACACTCAAAGCTTTTTTAGAAGCATCATTGTATTTTTTAGACTGGTAAACTCTCTTCATTTTATTGGAGATAATTCTAAAAATCTCTTAGCAGTGAAATCCACTAATATTTATTCCTGACTGAAAATAGTTTGGATAGCTCACAGCTTCCCTCTGGAAAGTTTCCCTGTCAATCAATGCTCTTTCAATTACTATTAAAATTACTGCAACTTCAAAAAAGCCACAAGTAGATGTCAGTTCATCTTTAACTCTTTGAAGTTTCTGATATTTTTAGCTAAAGAGAGCTTTCCTTTTAATAGATTGGGTTTGAGGCTTTCCTGAAGCCGAGGCTCCTGCATTGTGGCTGCTAATAATCCCTGTTAGAATTGAGGAAAGAGCCCCAGAAGAGTTGAACAATTCCCCAACATGTACACAGCTGGTATATGATGAAGGCTGGTTGTAAATGCAGGCAAATTGATCCCAGAGCTGAGAGCCCTTAACAACATGGTTTGAGCCGTACAAGCTTCCTTACCTTCAGTCAGTCAGCAGGGTAGGCATGACAGGATTTCCTGTCCTTGAAAAGGATCTGAGGCTCATAGCTCCTATTACATGGACTCGCTGAGATGCACTGAGGGAAGACAGACATGTTATTGTACATTGATCCTGAAGGTGTTTATTGAGCATTTCTGTTCCAGGAGGAGTCCTAGGTTCTAGGAAGACAGGAAAAGGACCCAGGTCTCTTTCTGCTTGGCGAACATAGAGTCTAGAAACAGGCACGGGTCTTTGGGCTCCTTCCTTCACTATTCAAATGGAAGAAAACCTGAAATTCACTCTGTCTTCGGTTGACTGCTGGACCTCAAGGAATCATCCTCCTTGGTAAATTGCCCACTACGTGTATTTATAGAGGAGAAATACTTTACTTTTTTTTTTTACTTTCCAGAGGGGAGCATGTGATCTCCTTCGACCTGTCATTAGAAGGGTCTGGCGATAGAAAGACAGCAGTGGTGAGGCTAGGAGTGAAGTGTATCAACTATCTTAAAGTAGGAATCACATAGATTTCATTACTGCAGGGCTTCTCTGTCCTCTTCCTGCAGGGCTGCCCTGTCTGATGCTAGTGCTCAGAACCAGTGCCCTCTGGGCGAACTGCTGCATACACAAATTTCATGTTTTATGAGGCATTTGAAGCTCTACAGTGGCCTTTATCTATTATCATTAATTAGGAACAATGGTAACATTTATTGAACTTTGTACCTTCCTAAAAACATTAAGTTACACGTTAAAAGAAGGTTAATAAATAACCAGAGAAGCTTATTAAAGCACTAAGCCTAGGAGTAGTGAACTGTACTCAACACTTCCCAAAACATGAAAGACAAAAACACTACCTTTTTCACCATAAAAATATGTAATCTAAAAAAAATATGTGTAATCGGCTCTGAAATGTTGGCCTACACAAAGTGGAGATGGTGACCTTACTATGTTCCTATCCCACTAAAATTCTGAGGTAAAATAAGGGTTTTCTAACAATACAGACATCAGAGTTTTGTTTCCTTTTCTCTGAAACCCTAAGTTCCAAATATTTCATGTCACTGTAGTGTTTACTTATTTTTAAAATGATTTTCATATTGTGTATTGTGTGGCATTCAGTCTCCTTTATGAAACCAAGTACAATATAGATTTTAAACAGAAACAAATGCACAGGTAAATAAAAACTGAGAGATTCCTCTTTCATCGAAAGAGTTGATCGATTTAGCAGTACAGTTTATTTGGGAACAGACCATATTTAAGATGAATCTCTTCGTTTTTACTGTAGTATGAATGAGCAAGTGAGTTTTCTTATGAACAGATTTGTTGTATGAAAATTGACATCTCTTAGAATTTTCTTGAGGGGTAAATACAATTGGAACTTTGCTTTGTCCGTTTTCCCTGTTCTTGACCCAAGAATAGGATTACTTTACCTTTAAAACCAAATACTAAAATCCTTCTCTCAAAAATAAAGTGCTGAGCCAGGTGTGATGGCACACACCTGTAATTCTAGTACTTGGGAGGCTGAGGCAGGAGGATCTTTGTGAGTTTGAGCTCAGCTTGGGCTACAAAGTGAACTCACATCCATCCTGATTGGCATAGCAAGACCCTGTCTCAAAAATAAAAGATAAATATAAAAAATGAATAAAATATTGCAATATACTCACTCATCTCCTCTGTTGTGAGAGATATATCATATTCAACCTCAATTTTAAAGGAAACCTTTTTTATGTTCTTTTATTGCACTCACATGATAAGTGAGAATGAAATGTGAAAGGGCTTTTGTCAAAGGTATTGCAGCAAAATCATCCCCCTGGCTCATAAAATGTTTCTGATTTTTTTTTTTTTAGTATTACCTATTCTATGTTATCATATCAAAAAATTATGCTTAAAATCTACAGTTTTATGCTCAGGAACAAAACAGGGCCTTCAAAATGGACCCTACGGCACATAACGCTTTGAAGGAACTATGCCATGATATCCTGAGAAACAGCTTTAAGTCATAAAAATGCAGCTCCCAGACCCCAAGAGAGAGTCATCAGCAAGGTCCAGGAACCCTGTCCTGCTGTCCGACACCTCACTCCACGTCCGCACCTTCTCACTCTGTGTGGTTTTTCCCTCAGGGGTCATTATTGGGTTTCATAATGATTAGTTTGTGTATGAAAAAGGAAAGCTCAAGACTATAATTTTAGACGAACTTAGAAAAAAACATATAAAGAAAATTCAGTAGCGAGACAAGTAATGTCCTGGAGCCTGCTGTGACCAAGAGCGTACCCCTAAGAAGGACAAGCTGATAAACGCATGTGCCGTGGGAAGGTGACAAGCCTCAGGGAGGAAAGCTTGCCTCCCTACAGCTAGATCAGCACTAATCCCTGTCCCACCGTGTCCCATTGTGCCCACAGAGGACAGCTGTGGCAGCAAATGCACGCAGGACCATCCAAGCAAGAAATTCAACAAGAACAATGACAGGAAGACAGAGATGTTTCCATTTTGGTGACCAAAATTAATAAAGGCCGAAGTTCATAAAGACCTAAGAAGATAAAGGTCCAGGGCCCGGGGAGATGGCTCGGTGGAATAAGCGCTTCCCTGGCAAGTGCAAGGACCTGTGTTCAATGCTGTTTGTGGAGCCATGAGCCAACTGCAGTATTTTATGACTTTGTCTCTCTGCTTGCTCATCTGGGACAGGGACAGTGATAGAATGTCACACTTGAGAACACCTACAATTGTGGCTGACACACAGCAGTGGCTCCATGAGAGTTAGCTTTCATTATCAACAGTCATGCCAACAAATGAGCTCCATTTAAAAAAAGAAATGAAAATGTGTTCTATCCCTTCTAGTTGTACTTGAAGTTTGACAGAAAGGAGGGAAAAATAAGAGGAGTAATTTCCCATACTTTCTCTGGGTAAAATAAAGAAAGGGGTTTTCGACATTTTTAATTTTTTTATGCATTTAGTACAAGGTCTACAGGGTCTCACTATATAGATCAAACTCATAGTGATTCTCCTGTTTTCAGCCTCCCAAGTGCTGGGATTATAGGCCTGTGCCACCATTCCCAGTCTCAGTCGCTGTCTCAGCATGCCCCAGGGGTGGGGCTGGCATGGCAGGCCAAGGATAGAACCCCCATCCCTGCATCTGCCTAAGCAGGTGCTTTAATCCGCTGAGCTATCTGGCCAGCCCTTACATTTTTAATTTGTATTCATTGTATGCACAAAAATATCTCATCAAGAAAAGGCTTTCAGAGTAAAGACATGAATAGGGAAGAAGTTGGGAGTCTGCGTTCTCCTGGGATAGAATACTAAACAGTAGAAACTGAGAAAGAAAAGCCTAATGAACCAACTGAAGGGTAACTCTGAGTTTTAACCAGGATAAATGCAATTTGTCTGGATAAAACAAAGAATTAAGTTATGTAATATACATGTAGCCACTCCTTACAATAAATGTCATAATTATGAACTGCAAACATGTACTAAAAATGAAAATTTCTAAAGCAGATGAAATCATCCTGACCTCACTCAGTGATTCCCAACTGGAGGAAGTGGCAGGGCTAAGAGCAAGAAGTCATGAAGCTCAGGACACTGCTGGATAGGTGTACATTAAGGCTGGAGACCACAGCGTCAAAAATCAGGTCTTAAGAGTCACTGGACGTGAACTTCTCAATTGAGAGTATCTGCTGGATGGTGCATTCCTGGGATTTTCCTAGATCTTCCCTGCACTCAACAGCTCTGGTCCCTCAAGCAGTCGCATCTCTGGGCTGAGCTAATGTAGAGCCTTCTAGTTTGTCATCTCTGCCCCACTCTTACCTGATCATTCTCCACACAGAACCTGAATGACACCCGTAGAATGCAAGGACACATTACTCTCTGGTTACAATAGTTCACCTATGTAAAAAAAATTCATACTTACATCATAGACTGTATTATCTGGCCTCACCTTCTTTTTGACTTCATCTTGTAGCCACAATTTTTCATTATACATATGCTACACTGGCTAATCAAAGCCCAAACTGGTTTCTGCCTCTGGGCCTCTGCGCTGACTGTGCTGAGATATCACTATTTTTCCAAACTATCCCAGCTAGACATGGGCCTCCCAACAATGCTCTGCCCCACTTACTTTTCCATATAGCACTACCAAAAATTCTTATGTATTTATCTGTAAGTTATCACTTTCCCTTTGTCATATGCACAGATCTTGTTTACCTAGTACCTCACATTGTGCCAGGCATAAAATTACCCCCCAACACTAGATTTGAAAATTAAATAAATAATCATCAAGCAGAACCAGTAGCAAAAAGGAGAAAACAAAGAAATATTTATCAGAATATAGTTCCAAGAGACATAAGCCTTCCCCCCAGAATTAGAAATAAAAAAATCAAAAAATGATAAATATATATCCACTTGATTGATGGCTTCTATCTAGTTGCTTCTGCTTATTACATAGGCTGTCACCTCTCAAGGGTTGAAAACTTTTTGAGGAATCTACACACAAAGATTTGGAATAGCAACTGGGATGGAAACTCAATGTAGACAATTTGAGCCAAAAATGAAAACTTCAGAGTACAAATACTAACAAGAGGAATACTGGGGTGCTCTACTTTCCTACCCTAATAATCCAATTTCTAGGACAGTCACTCAACCTACAAGAGAAGAAAGCATTTATGAAAATCAAAAATTGGTGCAAAATAGCAAAGATCTCAATAAAAGTTCTCTTCACAGGAACAAGCATATATCCAAGGCGTTCTCTTCACAGGAACAAGCATATATCCAAGGCCACATTAAATGAATGTGCTTTTAGATATTGGGAAAAAATGAGTCAGTGATGTTGTAGATAAAAAAAATCGGCACAAACATGTTATCTGTCTGGCAATTTTACACGTCCACATTTCATAATTAGGAACATGACTCCAGCTCATCATGAGACACTAACTACTCTTTCAAGCTCAAAGTAAGCCTTCCCTCAAAAACAGTTAACAGCTTCCAGTTGGTGTTGAATGAGCAATTCAGATAACTAGTTGTTTCAAATATGACTTTTAAGTAACCAATACTAAAACATTATAGTAAGGAGATATTCAAATATTAGTGTCATATAAAATGTCATGTCCGTGTGAATCTTACAGAACCTGCCACCTAGATACTTAGGAATGTTGGAATTCATTCGATGTGCTAGTGTTCCAAGGCTGCATGCAATTTAACTAAGAATCTTCTAGGAATCTATTAAACATCCTGATTCCTAAGTCCTTTTTGCAGTGGCACTGTTCCTACAGATCTATGTTGAGATCCAGGAATCAGTATTTGCTGGAAAAACTTCCATGTGTCACTGAGTTTTGCCAGGGTTAGAAAACAGTAAGTCTAATCCAACCACTAACTCAGTCCAGAACCCTTTTGTCTACACGCTAACTAACTGTTCCTCAGATGTGCTTCAAACACATCTTCCTGTAGCACATTAGCACTTAGGGGAAAATGCAAGTCTCGAGTCTCGAAAGATTTTCTTTGTCTTAAATGCTCCTGCCCTTGGCTTCCTCCAACAGGTCTAGTTCACAAGTTTTACTGTGGCTTTCAGGTTCCTTACAGGCCTTTTCTTCTGCAGCCAAACAGCTAATTTCCATAAACTAACTGCTCACAGATCCTTTATCAACCACAGTATCGCTGTACCCCCAACACATCCTAAAGCACTTATTCCAGAGTTTTCCTGCCCACCACTCTCAGAGCTAGAGTCCCTCCACCAGGAATGAGCTGCTGCTCC
>NDGM011086260.1:0-10902 GCA_002564305.1 Octomys mimax | reverse complement strand
GCTTGGGAGGCTGAAAACAGGAGGATCACTACCAGTCTGATCTGTGTAGTGAGACCCTGTAGATCCTGTACTAAATAGATTTAAAAAAAAAAAATTTTAACCTAGTTAGAGGTGGTGGTCCAAGACTATAATCTCACTATGTAAGAGGCTAAGGCAGGAAGACTGCCACAAGTTCAAGATCAGCCTGATTTACATAGGAAGTTTAAGGTCACCCTAAACGACCAAGTGAGACCCTCTCTCAAAAAACAACAATAAATAAAATCAGCAGGTAAGAAATCATTTTAGTTTAAGCATTTATTCCTCTACTCTAAAGCAACAGGTTCTCTTAGACACATACAAGATACACACTGTGATACAGAACCTTTGTCCTCCTTTAGCTACAACAGCCCACAGACTAGGTTGTCTGAGGGTTGGGAACTGGCTACTCACACAATCAGGTCTCCAGTCAATCTGACCAGTGAAAGCAGGGTGTGCTTCAGAGAAGCAGCCAGGGGCAGACTTTGGCCACAAAGAGTCCCCAGATGAGCAGCCTGCACAGCACTGATATAACTCTCTGAAGGGATGGTATCATTGGCAAAGGCATTGCGCTGAAAGGAAGCAAAACAGAAGTAAGCGGAAGGCCACATAGCTCTGATGGCAGTGGGGAGGACGACATACACTGAGGGCTCATGGAGGCTTATAAACAGTGGCCTCCATTCAGCATGTACTGCCGTTCATCTTGGTAAGGAAGGTAGGGTGGGAGAAGGCAGCAATTCACGTCCTGCTTAGTACAAAGGTAACAAATACAACAAATGCACTACATGCAAGGTACATGTCTGTAATCCCAATGACTTAGGAGACTGAGGCAAAATGATCACAAGTTCAAGGCCAACTTGGACAATTTAGTGATCCCTGGCTGAGAATAAAATTTGAAAGAGGGGGAGGGAGTGTAGCTCAATGGTAGAGCACTTGTCTAGCAGGTACAAGACTCTGGGTTCTGCCCAGTCCCATAAACAAACAAGAATAACAAATAACACCAACTTCAAATGACTAGACTATATAACACCCTATATTTAAGAGCAGAACTATTGTTTGTAATGATTGAGAAGGATGGATTCTGCAATATATCTGGACTCCATTAAGAAGATCAAAGTTATGGCTGTACTCCACAGCTTTAGGTGGTATAAACAAATGTCATAATTACAAAGCAGGAATAAGGTTATGACAGTTCACTTTCCCAAAGAACTATACAGAGTAATGTTAATACAGATAATTTGAGTAGTACATACACAAAGATCAAGTGAGCTGACAGAGACTTGATAGTATCTAAAAGCATAGAGAACCTAAAAGCTATCACATAAAATGAGAAAAGGAAGAAGTCCCTGATACAGAATATAAAAATCAAATAAAGTTAGCATCTATTGAGATTTCTTACATCAGATAAAGTACTAGGGACTTTAATGCATTTACTTCTTATTTTTAAGTGCATTTAATCATCATATCCCAAGTGAAGAAGACCATGGAAACATGGACACGAAGTAAAAGGACCATATGAGAATATCTTGGTAGCTAGTATAAAATCAAAGAATGAGAATAACAGAATAACATGAGATGGAGAGATGGGAGGGAAGGGAGAGCAAGGAAATGAAAATACTTAGAACACACTGTGTCCCTGCCGCAGCTCCCAAGGAATGCAGACATAACACACTGCAAACATGTACTGGTAATATTAAAAAGTTAAAAAAATTTTTAAAAGATAACACAGATCAGCTAATCTCAGCATTTCCACCCTTAGAACACACAGACTCACCCAGGATCCAATATTGGGAAATTCATTAGTATTAATATTATTCCAGGACTCACACACAGCCTGCACCGATGATGGCAAATTCTGAACCAGTATTGGACCTGGAGGCAACAGTAAGGACAAAGACTCAACAAGAAAGAAAAAATGACATGTGGCATTTTAAAGCCCAAATGCAGAAAGAAACACTACAGCCCAGCCTGCCAAAATGATTACTATGACAACTTTAGATTGATATGTCAATTGCATTGCTATGTCCAAGAACCAGCTAACTGCTTAAGAGCAAATCTCAATTATAAGGTTTTCATTTTTCATCATATTCACTTTCTAATCTTATAAGACGACAAATGAAAACAAAGTGAGAGGTAATCATTTTAACAAGTCAGGCTAAAATCACCATTAAACATCTGCTTCCTTTATTCTCATAAAGCTAAACCTTAAGGACAGGGATCATTAATGCACATTAACAGCAATCAATAAACCAGTAGCAAGACTGACTTTTCTTTCCTTCTTTCTTTCTTTCTTTTTGTTTTTGGTACTGGAAATCGACCTTCTGATTGTCAGGCAGGTGCTTGCCACACAGGCAGGTACTTGCTGCTGAGCTATATCCCCACCCCAACACTCTGAATATTAAGAATACTTAAAGCTTCTCATTAAGAAAGACACAAATAGGTGTACATTTCCAACAATAATTTCTGCACCAGTCTCCAATCCAATCCTTTGTTTTCTGTTGCCTAAATTTCTAAGAAATTATTCTGAACCTAGGAGAAAGAATTTTCTAAGCATGAAGTTAGGTTGGGGCCAGCCAAATAGCTCAGCGGATTAAAGCGCCTGCAAGCAGGTACAGGGGCCAAGGGTTTGATTCCTGGGCTTGTTGTGCTGGCCCCACCCCCGGGGCACACTGAGACAGCAATTAAGACTGGGCATGATGGCACGCGCCTGTAATCCCAGCTCTTGGGAGGCTGTAAACAGGCAGATCACTATGAGTCCAATCTAGTAGTGAGACCCTGAACACCCTGCAGACCCTTCCCTGAAAAGGTTGCACTAGACTGGTTTCCTAACTACCATAAATGAAAATAACACAGATCTATGATAAAGGCCAAATAGCCTCATGCTTTGGAACCACTGGTCTTGGTTTAGATCTCAGCTTCATCATTTGTAAGAAGTAAAACTTGAAAAATGCAACCTAAGCTTCAATTTCTTAATGAGCAAAAATGAAATAATTCTTGACAAGGTTTTTGTGAAGAAGGTGAATATGTCTATGTGAGTTCTTGACACACAGAAAAGCTATAATAAACTTTAAATACCAGTAGACAGAGAAAGCAGCAGTATTATTGAAATTACTTAAAATACATTCATCCACTTACCTAGAGTGTTTGCCTTACACCTACTAGAGCCAACAGCCAAAACAGCAGCAAAACCATGTAACTTCTCCTTGGAAGGTTTATCAGTGGTTCCTTCTTCGTGAAAGTTCTGTAGCAAATAGGCCCTAAAGAAAATATGGTGGGGAGAGAGAGACAGGAGAAGTTGTAGGAATCGAATTCCATCAAAGTCAGGTGAAATGTACCCTAGACAAGTTGAAAAGGCTACAGTTAGTTTCCTAACCTTTAAAATATGGTTAACGGTGCCAGTCCCTTCACAAGAATTCCAATGGGTACAATTGTTCCCAAAAAATATCTCATTTCCTAAAATGTGCCCAAAACATAATTCCATGACAAATCAATTCGGAAAATGGTAAATACTCTATCTATCCTCCCCTGAGCTTGAAACACTGGCATACATCAGCAACTCTGAGAAATATATTTCAAAAAATAAACCAAAAAATCTGTTCAATTTCAACTTACCCCTCATTTCACAATAATTACTTGCCCAAAACTATCTGTTATCAGCTCAGTTTAGGACGCACTGGCCTAGTAGGTCAGAAGAAAGCCTAGAAACTCCCAGAGGGCATAAGTTGGCCTATTTTGGCTACTACTGTATCTCTAGCACGAACCATAGCACTGGCATAGCAGGCACTTACATTTATTACTTATATGCGTTCAAAAAGATTATCTCAATTGATAGTCCTCTTTCTACTGCAAGGTATTCACATTAAAAGACAAGGTTAGCCAAGTTTTACAATGACCCAGAGCCCTGTCAGCATAAAAACTCCATACAACAGGAGCTAAAGAGCGAGATCCTGCAGGGACCAGATGAATAAAGAAGCTTAAGAGGGCCAGGCGGGACCTGCTGTGAGGGAAAACCCTTCCTCCATTATTTGTCCTAGTACACTGATGGCAAACATATGGCGCATGAATTCCTCCTTTTTCTTTTAAGACAGACACTAATGTTAATGTAGGAATTGTTTTTTCAAACTAAAACCTCAATATTCAAGTTTAACGGCAGCGTAGGCCCTTCGTGGTAAGTGGGTGTTGCACCACAGTCTGGGCACTCATCTCTAAAAGGCCCATCAGCACCATCCTATAGGAAATCAGGCCCAGTTTTGCCAGAGCTTCCCATTTAAGAAAATGCAGAAATTGCAATTTGTAATTAATCTCCCCATTTTTATATACTGAAAATGAAGTACAGTTTTTAAGAGACCAAAGTTCACAGGACATAGTTTGCAAAGTCTGTGGCAAAAAACACAAAATTTCAAAATAATCTCTAACTCATGAAGAAATTATCTATTACACCATGAATTTAAAGAACATTTTCTACTCTGCTTTTTTTCCCTTTTTGTGAATTTCTTATAGCTTTTTTTTTCTTTTTTGTGTTTTAGTACAGGATCTACAGGGTCTCACTATGTAGCTCATACTCATAGTGATCCTCCTGTTTTCAGCCTCCCAAACACTGGGATTACAGGCACGCACCACCATACCCAGTCTCAGTCGCCACCTCAGCATGGTCCAGGGGCTGGGCCAGCAAGGCAGACAAGGGATCAAACCCTGCTCACTGCGCCTGCCTAAGCAGATGCTTTAGTCTGCTGAGCTATCGGTCAGCCCTTAAAAAACATATTCAAAGGGCTTCATTTCAGTTAATATCAGGAATGATGGGGCTGGGGGCAGGGAGATAGCCCAAGAGAATAAGCACCTGCCTGGCAAGCACAAGGGCCTGAGTTGAATCCCTGGTTACACCAAAAAAGAAAAAAAAAGGAACAATGGTGTTTAGAAAAATTACATTAGCTTTTTTTGTATCCTACAAGTAAAATTCTAGAAAACACTTTAAAGAATTAAGAGAAATTAAAACTTTCTTCTGACTCCTCATGAGCTATGTCAAAATTCCCTCATCAGCATGCCTCTGTATTTCTATGCCTTAAAAGAGGAACATGTAGACTGAGCACCTGGCAGATCCACACAGGGAAGCAGTGCTTGTGCCTCAGGCAGGCAGTTCGTCATACCTAGTGAAGGATGCGTAGGTGTCAATAAGTTGGAGCGTGGCTGGAAGGAGGTTTTTGGTGATCTCAGATGACTTATGAGGATCGGTCTCTGCAGCCATCTTAGAAAAATGCTCATCCAGAGAGACCTGAACTTTTGAGATAGCAGCATCAAGCGTGTAAATGGACTGCAGACTAGGAATTTCATGGAGCTCCAAGATGGTGGTACAGTCGATGTTACAGAAGGATGAAATCTTTAAAAATGCCAGGATGATATTAGTTGTGGGAAAAGACTGGCAAAAATCAAGGTCTATCATTATACTTTTAATATTAGCATACCTGTCGAGCAAAGTATTCCTCTACAATTTCAACATCGTATTTCACTGAGCTACACTTGGTGGAGGCCAGTTCTATCAGAGAGCCAGCATGTTCAGCCTTCATTCCCTGTTTTATAAGGTGATCCTATTTGGACAACAAGAAAAAGGCTTAGCATTAAGGCCCCAATAAGCACACAACATGACAGTAACTCCCCTTCGCAGCAGGCTCTGGATTACGGGTGTACCTTTATCCAGTTGACATAGGAGCTGATGCGGAGGCGAGACGACCATCGCAGAGTATGTAAGATATCACATTCACTCATCTCGGGCGAGTTCATGGCCAGCTGGTTCATGTAACTCTTTGATGGTGGCAAAATTCCTAGAATCCTCCACAAAATCAAGAAGTAATATTGAAGGGCACAGGCCTCCTGGAGGAAGGAAACAGAGCAGTCACAGAGTGAGAACAAGGTACTGGCGTACAAGTTCCCTTACAACAAGAACTACTCCAAATAAAACTTTTGAAGTACAATTGCGTGGAGTCTCTACATTTTCAAGTAAGATTTACCCTTGTGTCTGCTCTTCAGACCTTTCTAGAGAACATGCCTAATAATAAAGCTTAAAATGCCAAAAAACAATTTGTTCCACATTACATACATTTCATTGACCAAAAAGGATGAGGTATGACAATTCTGGCTCATTAATCATTTACCAATTAAGCAGAACAATAGGATATTCTGTTTGGCAGGCTTATAATCAGCCAGCCTTTTGTGTCGCATGGGACTGCTGATATGATGCCTAGAAACACAAAGATACACCCAGAGAACCACAGAAGACTCGCAAGTGTCAGTGTCCCAACATCAGACATCACTCAGCAGCCACAGGAGGCCCAGCTAACCCTCTAAGTCCTATGCCTCTCAGCGCTAAACCAAAAGAATGGAAAAATGATAAAATGATGTTTGTGGTAAAAATAACCACTCAAACTACATAGAAATACTGAAATACTGGTCAGTTTTGGAAACAAATATTCAATAAGCTCATTAGACCACTTCTGGTAGAAAGAAACTTCTGGTAGAAATCACTGATTATCAAATAGCCCAAGTCTCACCAGGCTTCTGTGGTCTTACCAGAGCTGTCACATTCTTGTTCTCCTTCCTCCTCACAGTATTGAGCTGGGATCCTGCTGCGAGCAGGGCTGTCAACGCAGCATAAAGTTCATCATATTTGACAGGCTTCGAGAAAAGAACTTCACAGGCCTAATATCAGAAAAGATAAGATAATCATTTCTTGCTTTTTGAAATGTTTTTTTCTGACTACCCCTGCACTATCACTTAAGCTCAAGACTGACAAAATATCCCCTTTAAATTGCACTTTCTGATTCCTCCTTGCATCAGATTGTACTTCCTAGGCCCTCACTCAGCATGAAAACTATCTTGAGCATACACGTGCAGACTTTAGGACAAAAGAGTCAACTACTTTTGGCTATTAAAATATTTGCACGTCATAAATGTTAGAAAGAGTCTTCAAATATAACAAGGCAGAGGCGACGAGCCCTACAGCAAAAGGGCAGCTCAGCAAATAAATCTCAAGACAGCATTTTACAAAAGCTCAGATCCTAACACACACTAAACTCCATCATTACAGAAAGTAACCGCCTCGGTGCTGATCTGGTAGGGATCATCTGAGCCCACATGTAACAAGGGGCTCCAAAGTCCTCAGTACCACGGAATCCAGTCGGCTCAAATCATCCTCTGAGGCTTCTGGGGACAGGACACAGTAGAATCTGGGTTGTGGGACAGCATCTGGAAAGCAATGTGCTAGTGAAACCAACAGTTTCATTCTACATGCAGTCTACCAAGCACAAATGTTGAAATTTTAGCACATTACTCAGCCCTGGTACTTCTGACATTTGGGGCCAGAAAGCTCTCTGCCATGAGAGGCTACCTTGTGCACTGCAGAATTAGCACACAACTGGCCTCTGCTCCCTGATGCCAGGGGCAGCCACCTCCCCAATCCTCCACCAAACTGTGACAACCAAAACATTTCTCCAGACACTAGCAAATGTCCCCTAGCACGGGGCATTTACATTACACTTGAAACCACTGTTGTAGGAGTCAACTAAGGTGCTCTATGACTAAGTTAATCAATTACACCATTACACCAACTGCATTTTAAAGCCTATGTTGTTTTCCCAATATTCATGGGATTAACTAATAACAGGTGATAGTAAACTGATCTTAAGACTTCATAGAAGTCGCTATCTAATAGTCCTCTGGATATGAATAAATATACTATTAGGTAAATTCAAGAGATACCTCAGCAGAAGAACAGACAACTGCTACATGAGAGTGCAGAGAATATAGTGTTCCCATGATTTTCAGCACAGTAAATCACCAAAGCCTTAAAAAATTTAACTTGTGGGTGAGAACCATGTCCCTAAGGAAAAACTAAATTTAATCACCAAGAGTAAGAAGAATCCATACATTGTGTCCTATGGCCAGACTAAGGGACCTCTAGATTCTATGCCTCAATTTTGAAAAATAAATGTGGGGGTACGTGGGAGTCAATTTCTGAAGCTGTCTTGAATCCACAGATGTTTACTGCCCATAGGCTGTAAACTAACACAAATGGCCAAAGATCCTCTAGGAGTCACCAAGCTTCATATTTGACCCTGGCAATGAGAATTGATAAGCTGTTTTCATATTGATAATCTTCTTTCTCACCTGATGAGAAATGCTTAGACCAGTTTTCTTCTACTTCTTTGAACCCATGATAGAGAGGGGTGGTTGCTCGTCGGCTGCTGCTGTCTTGGGATCCACTTGCCCACCCAAAAGGAGGGCTCAGCAGGTTATGCTGCACCTTTTAGAACAAAAACTCAAATTAGGAAAGATGCATAGTCATTATTCTGACTTTTCCTTCAGACATGATATGTAGGTTAGCACATCAAGGCCTAGAAATCCAACAAACCAAAACAAAAATTTAAAAAATTTTCTGTGACTTAGCAGTATCTGATGGAGCACAAAGGGAACACAGCTCAGTGAAACATTTTAATAAATGCTGAACACAGTAACCCTCAAGTGCTCTTTCATCCTCAGTTTGGATTCTTAGAAGAGACTTTGATAACCATAAAACTGATCAGGTGACTATTACTCAGCTGCTAATAAACACCCATTAAGAGGTGATGTTCAAAACATTTTTTATTAAACAATAATTCAAAATGAATACCAATTTTAATATACCAAATCAAGTAATCTACATCATCTCTGGATAAAGTACAGGTGCACATAAGCAAACTCCAGTAACTTTCCTAATTCTACCCTTAAACCTACCCTGAACAGTTAAGACCGACCATGAGCAGGTCACTTTCGATTTGAAGCCTAACCACTAAGAAGAAAGATGCTCCTGGTAACAGTGGAGCGAAAACAATGTGTGGGCTGGTACCTGCTCAAACAGATACATAGGGGCTTTGGAGTACTGATGAAGCAGATAATCGAAGATCAAAAGGAGGCGCGCCAGGATGAGTGGCACAGAGCGCATCTGGGCATCCATGCCCACACTCAGCTCCTGGATGATCTGGACCAACTGGGTCAGGATCGTCTGCCGGCCTTTCTCAGAAAGGTGGTGGAAAATGAGCAGGAGCAGCTGTAGATGCTCTACGTTCAGATCTTCCGCCTCACTGGGCACCACCCCTTGCAGGGCATTCTGCTTCATTGTAGACAAAAACCTACAGCAGAAAAAAAGGAGGTTACTGGAGGGAAAATGTTCCAAGTCTCCCAAGGTTATAATTTAATCAAGCTCTAAAACAGTTTAACTCCTTGAATCCACACATTAACAATATAAGCAGAAAAAAAAAAAAAAAAAAAAGCTGGATGGTAAAGAAAAGCAAACATCTAAAATCTGCCTATCAAAACTGTCAGGAAAAAAAAAAAAAACCAAACTGTCAAACTTGGTCACAAAAATACTTCTAATAGCTTTATGTTCTCTCAGTTATCACAGTAATGTCAATGCCCCCTCTGCCATCTGTGACAACAGAAACAACTACGAGGTCCCTGAAAGATGCTGGTGTTTTCATTTAATATACTTAAACAGACAGAACCAACTCAATTAATTACTTTTTCCTACATCTTGACGCTACTTTGATTTCTGGTCTCGTTAGTTAAGACAGAAGCCAGAACCTGCCCCAAATTCTATAATTTAATTCTAATTTTGATAATTTATGCTACAGGTTATAATCATTACATAATAGTTACAAATGAATCAAACCATAAAATAATAAAAAAGCAATTATAATATTTGAGAACTTGTCAGAAGAGCTTTAATGCAAATAAAGGAATGAACACAGCCAACTTTCTCCACTCCCCTTGGCTATTAGGAAAGAGATTTGTGTTTTAATAAGGGTGCCCTTCCTCGCAGCATCCACCCCGCCAGCTCTGAGCCTTTTCATAAGATGGCACCAGGAGAACTACAGTGGGCCTCTGGCATCCAAGAAGGTTTATGAGCTCCCAAATCCAACGCTATAGCTATTTGATCCCAAAATGGGGACTAGAAAAGCAAAGCCCTTTAAGAAAACAAACTGCTTTGAAGACTCCTAACCATGTAAACAAAAATGGCAAATACAGGTCCATCCAAGGAGGATTTAGATGATTAATCTGAGCTTCCCCCAAGGAAATAAATTCTTTAAAATTTATCCAAAAAGTCTGCAAGTCCCTCTAAGTGGTATCATGTGAAAAGCAAAATAACCAAAGACAGAGTTGGCTTCCCCTGCTCCCTCTCTTTCAAAAAAAATCAGGTCAGAATAAAATTGGTTATGCTTAGGATTCAGGTTCTAATAGTTATAGCCAAATCCCCAACGTGCTCCAGGAAGATTCTGTTTCCAGATCACAGCCAGTATAACTGTTTTGTTGAAAGCACATCTTCCCACAACTCCCCTCATTCTCCTATCCTTACTACTCTAAACACATAATTACAGCAACATCTCAAAGCCTCAGATTAACTACAAGGAAGCCAAACAAAACAGCAAATAACTGCCTCTACAAACCTTCTCTTGGAGTATTCTTACCTGTCCCAAACTTTAAGGCATTCGGCAACATCGGGGTCACCTTGTGTGCTAGCTTTATGTTGCCAGATAAGTAGGAGGCGTGAAAGCACAGACAGGCCTTGCGGGTGAATGTACAAAGGCCAAGGACCCTCAGAAAAAGGGGCAACTCCCAGCTGCTGCAGTAGTGTGTTCTGTCATAAGAGACACAGGAAGTCATTAGGAAAAGGGCATAAGACAAGGCTAAAGGTTACTCATGTGCACCGCTGTTCACTGTTAAATCCTGGACAGAGTAAAGAAACAGAAGATTTAGAAGGAATTTGGTGGGGCTGGCGAGATGGCTCAGTGGTCTAGGGCACCTACTTGGAACAAGCTTGGCAAACCACAGGGACTGCGGTTCGATCCCCCAGCACCACAT
>NDGM011086221.1:0-10187 GCA_002564305.1 Octomys mimax | reverse complement strand
GATGGTGCCGGGAGTGATGCTAGCTCGAAGTTTCCTCACATGCTGACTGAAGGGTTTCTTGCCGTGGCCCAAGAGCTTTTGGGGTACATCTTCAGGAGGATAATATCTAGGCATTTTTCGAAGCTTAACCACCCGGGTACCTCCATTCTTGTCCTCAATGACTGGATTTGTCTCCTTTTTCTTCTCAACGTTTGATTTAGCAGCTGTGTACTTTCTCTTGTACAAAGCCTTTCTGGAAAACATAGCAGATCGAGATTATCTACCAATTCCTCTAACAGGGACAGGATTTCGGCTGCAATGGGGCTTACTCTTCTTGGACTTCCTTGCCTTCACCTTACCCTTTCTACCAGTACCACTGGTAGCAGCCTTCTTGGCTTCAGGTTTCTTCTCTTTAGTGTCTGGCTTCTCAGTTTTTTCGCCTGCCATTCTTTTTTTTTTTTTTTGCTACCAGGGATCAAAAGGTCTTTGATTCTTTTTTTTATATAAATTTATTTCTTTTTTCTGTATTTTAGGGAAGGGTCTACAGGGTGTTCAGGGTCTCACTACTAGATCAGACTTGTAGTGATATGCCTGTTTATAGCCTCCCAAGTGCTGAGATTACAGGCATGTGCCACCATGCCCAGTCTCAATTGCATACTCTGGGTGTGGGGCCAGCACAGCAGGCCCAGGATCAAACCCCCAGCCCCTACACCAGCTTGCAGGCGCTTTAATCTGCTGAGCTATTTGGCTGGCCCTTCGCCTGCCATCTTGCAAGATTGAGAGTTGTCAGTTTTAAATGATGACCTGAAATAGATCACCTTGACTATGAGTGGAGGGTGAATTGTCTACACCCAAAGTTAAAAGAAGTGACACTCAACAGAAAGCTATTTCAATATCCAGGACAGAAACGATAGTGGCCTGGGCAAGAGGAGTAGGCATGAAAATTTTTGAGGCCTATTTTAACCTTTAAAAAGAAGGCTTCTGCCTAAATATAAAACATTTCCCATCACCTTTATGTGTTATTTTTTTCTTCCTTGAGAAACTTCTCCATCTCAAAACCAACTGGTTTCCTCTATATTCATTTAAGAGAATGTTGTGACACCAAATTGCAGAGAAACTTGCTCTTTCAGATGCACATCCTTACCCTCCTGAACCTTAACCTCAGGGAGCCACTTACATTTCAAGTTGTTCACCGCTCAGCGAGGTAACCTATTTGATTTTGGCTTGTAAAAAGAGAAAAAAATTACATGTGCTTCTTGAATAACAATATGTGATTTTCTTCCTTGACAGGTCAGTAGGAATTAGCCTACATATATTATTTTACAAAACTGGTCCCTAATCACTAGCAAGTATCACATCTACATTTATTCTCCTGAAAGTATAACGTTAAGTGAACATCAAAATCTTTTGAAGCAATTGCAGGCATTTCGGTACTAATTTTACTTGGATATTAAACCCTTGCAAATAGTTTTCAGGTGCATCAGTTTCTTCCTGCACAAGGCAGTTCTGCTTGCAAGATGTTACAAAATGTGCCTTAGTGCTGTCCTTCTGCCTCTCCTCCTCCTCAGCCTTTCCTACACCCACACTGCGAGTGCTCTCCACTCTGTGCCCAGACCATCGCCACATGCAGAGATCCCCAAAGCAATCGTGTGGGAACCAGCACTCACTTCAGAAAGCTGACTTCTCCCTGGGAGGAGAAGCATCTTGTTCCCCAGGCTGAGCTAAAGGGGGTAGCAAAACAAAGGGAGAAAAAAGGTAGCTGGTTAGGCCATGCCCACACAAGTGACTCATTCCACTAAGTGGTAGATGCCTCTGCAATCAGAATTTGGGGCTCCCCATCAGAATTTCATGCACTGAGAGTCAAGGCAGCAGTCACCACAGGAAGTACCCGGGAAATGGTAGGTGGGTGGCCTCTCCATAGCCCCCACCTAAAGGGTGGAACCAGGTACTCACAAACGCACACATAGTACTATTTTTCAACTTCTGAACAAGATTGAAGAGAGACAAATAGGAGACAAGGTCATTCCCATACCAAATAAATCACCTTTAATTTAAACCATCTACAAAAGCCAAGTTTCCAGAATTTTTTTTTTTACATTAAATCAAAACAAACAAACAAACAAAAAAATCCCAGCAAGTGGCCTTTTCTCATTGTAAGGGAAGAGGAAGCTCACCTTCATCTCTGGGTTCTAGGTGTGGCCCTAGAGGAGGCAGCATACTTTACTGCTACCCAGAGGAGGACACATTAGCATTGTGTATTAGAAAGGAAAAAGCAAAGGCTTTGCATTAAGAAATATTGTTGTACCTACTAACTAGCCATGGAAGAAATGTTGTACCTACTAACTAGCCCCCGTGCAAATTTCAAACAAGTTTACCTTCTTGATTTTCAGAAATGAGTTCATCAAAAGTTCTTTCAGACTTATCCTAAGACTGACTCATAATTCAACTCAAAATATTCACAAAAATACTCACAGTTATAAAAAAATATTCTATAACTTCTTTCAAACCAAACCAAAGCATGCACCTCACCTACCACCTGTCTCTCTCTGTGCTAATAATTTTTTCAGTATTCTCACCACTGACTCCTGAAAATGTTTCTGTCTGTACACCTAGAACACAACCAAATTTCCTCTTTCTTTGTATATCCTTTTCCCTTAATTAACTCTTCCTCTCCCCTCAAGATACCAACAATAATGGGTTTTTTCTTTGAATTTCCAGAGTTTAGCTATATACAGGGATGCTTATTAGATGTCTGGTAAACATCTACTGTTGATTGAATTAATAGGGAGGATATAACCCAAAACAAGCCCAATTTCAATTTAAAACTCAAGAACCAGCTTTTGCTTAAAACAATACATTCTGCCCATGAGATCTTGGACATCTCAGAAAAAGAAATAAGGGAGTTTTAGATATTATAGAAATGATTTTTAGATACCACAAATTCTAGGACTCTATGTCTCTACTAAGATGTAGTAGTGTCATAGGATTTTAGTTTTTTGTTTTTTTTTTTTCAGAACCGGGAATTTCTAGATCCCTTATTCCATGATTTCATATCTCTTTAAGCTCTTCCTAAAAAAATAATACAAAAAACCTAATCAAAAATTTAAAAGAGCTTGCCTCTTCTCTGTATAAGCTCTGCTCTTTTCATTTATTTAAAATGTGTAATTACCATAAAAGCTCATAGAATTTCCAAGGGGTGGGGGGGGGGGTAGGAAAGGCCACATGGCCTCCCATCCCCAGGATGTCCAGCCAGTTACCAAAAATGGTAAAGTCTAGTTGGTGTGGTGCTAGGCAGTGGCTTCAGAGCGACAAAAGGGGCAAAGCCAAGCCTGACCCCTTCCAGGAGCTGAGATTTTCAGGAACTGAGACAGGATATGGCAACAAAACTTTGGGACCACAGCCAAATGTTTGAGTCTCATACTAATCGGGGAGGACATACATGAGTGATTCAAGCCTCCTCTGAGGGAAAAGGGTGAACAGGAAAGGGAAATGAAGCCCAATGTGCCCCTTCCTGCTTCAGGCCCACTGCTGAGCAGATGCTGCTGCCCCGGTGAGGTGACAGTAGGGCCAGGACAGGGAGGTACTGCCCCCAAAAGTGTGGAATCTCTGATGACACCTTCAAGGGACACCGCTTGAGAATTTCCTTGAAGATATTGTCCATGGGACAAAGAGTTTCTAAACCCATCCAGTTTTCTAGATTCTGTTAGCAACATGAGTAGCAAGTTTCATGAACTCGATTATTTTTATTTTTCCTGTCTATTCTATAAGGAAGGAAAGCACTTGGACTCTTATTAGTGCAATCTTGGGAGTGCAGGCAAGGACTTCCATGAGACTGTCACGAAAGTGTAGGTTGGATGACAATAATAAGCCTTATCTGGTTCATTTTGGACATACTCTTTACAGAGTATTGGTGAACTTGACTGTAGGCCTCCCAAAGCTGATTCTTCTTTCCAGCTGCTATAAGAGGTGAAGAACTCATTATTATTCCATGGCTTTGCCTTCAACCAGTTCTCAACTTTCACTTTTATGCTCAGTGGTTTTTTTAGTCTTTTCATAAAAGGCAGTTTCTGTAGTCTAGGCTACCATGTGGGGAGGGGTTTGGCCATAAGTTTGTATTAGAAAAAGGACATTAAGAAATTTTAGGGGTCAGGGAGATGGCTTAGGGCCAGGGAGATACCGCAGTAGAATAAGCACTTCCCTGGCAAGCGCAAGGGCCTGAGTTCAAATCCCCAGTTCCACAAAAAATGAGAGCCCTATCCATAAGTTAACATCTCTACATGTGTTAAAAATATCAAGTCCATCAAAAACTGGGAACAACCCAGATGTCTTCATTAGTGAGCAGTGTGATGAACTGTGGTATAGCTGAGCTGCGCAATACTATTCACCAATGACGAAGAGCATGCTACTGATGCACAAGAGATTCTAGATGAGTCTCCACAGAATGGAACTGAGGGAGAAAACACATCTCAAAATGTTGCATACCGTAAACTTCCATTTATATAACATTCTTCAACTCACCCAAGAACAGAGCTGGAGAACAGGTTCATGGCTGAAGAAGAAGAGAGTGACAAGCAGGTGATGGTGTGGGACCCAGTGCTGGGAATGTCCTGTGCCTTGATGGCATAAGTGGCAGACACGGGTGTGATCTTTTACTTTAGTTTGGCAAGAAGTTGCCATTGATGAGAAATACGATAAAAGGCACAAGGGTGTCTCTGTATTATTTCTTAAAACTACATATAGATGTACACTAGCTTTAAAATAAAATGGTTAACTTAAAAATAATTAGCTAGCTGCAATCCCAGTTACATGGGAGACTGAGCCAGGAAGATTACATGTTTGAGGCCAGCCTGAGCAACTAGTGAAACCCTGCTTCAAACAACGACCACAAACTATTAAAAAGGACTGGGGCTATAATTCCGCAATAGGCACTCCTGGGTTCTAGCCATGGTGCCAAGAGACTGAACAGCTAAATGAATATGCACAAATAAACCTCTAAACAGAATTTTAAAAGAAATCACGCCCCCAATTTTAACTATTATGCGTACACTGGATTACAGTAAAGTCATAAGGAAAGGCAAAAGAGTACGCTCAATTTTAGGACAGTGTTGAAAAGAGAAGAGAAAAATATCTTCAAGGTGAGCCTCAAGGTTGCCAGAATAAAGCCAGGTGTGCTGGTCCAGGCTTCTAGTCCCAGCCTTGGGGAGGCTGAGGCTGGAGGATTGCTGTGAATGCAAGGCCAGGGCTACATAGCAAGACCCTATCTCAAGAAACAAGCAAATGTGCCAGAACATTTTGACATAAATGGAGTATTGTGATCTTTCTGGCTCTTCCTCCATTTATGTTCTTATGTCCATCTTTCCACTACTCCACTTCTACTCATAAATGGAATATTTATGTTCTTATGCCCTGCTTTATGTATGTATGGTAATATTTTAAAGTACACAGCTAAGGCAAAATTTAACTTCTTTCAGAAACATAGTTACCCGAGGTCTGAAAACTACTGATCAAGAACTTTAAAAAGTTGCCAAAATAAAGTGGTTAAGACCTTAACTAAGAACTTAAAACTAGTGCACAGACCTCACTCTCTCTTTCCATCTCCTGTCCCCCTCTTCTTCCCCTCTCTTTGTCTCCCTCCCTCTGCCTTCACTGGTGAAAATTTGCCGACTGCGAGTGAACACCATTACACTTGAGAGAAAACATAGCACCCGGGCAGACCTGGGTCAGTGCAGGTGGTGGTGGTGTTGTTTGTTTGTTTTTAATGTATTTAGTACAGGGTCTCAGTACACAGATCAAACTCCTAGTGATCCTCCTGTTTTCCAGCGTACCAAGCGCTGGGATTACAGGCACGGGCCACCAAGCCCAGTCTCAATCGCTGTCTCAGCGTGCCCCGGGAGCGGGGCGGGCATGGCACGCCAGGGATCAAACCCCAGTCCCTGCTCTTGCCTAAGCTGGCGCGCGTTACAGCTATCTGGCTGGCCCACCACAGGTAGTTTTCCAAAGTAGAAGGGTTAGGAGCAAGTCTCCCTCCAGACAGCTAACGCTCTCCTGCAAAGGCTGCGTGGAAGAGTAGCCCACAAACACCAGAGTGTGCGGAAGGGCAGCTGCGCAGCCATGCACAGGTGAGTGGCTTGCTCCGCCTTTCCTTGGGTGCAGGGCAGGTAGGGCTGCTCCAAGCAGCAGCTCAGCGTTCCTTCCTTGCTTTGCTCAGTATGTGCCTCTTAGCTTATTTTCTTCTGCTCCCTTCCCTGGCCAAGTTCCCTGCATTTGGTTCATTTGATCTTTCTGCTAAAATCAATTTCTTCCTCTAATTATTTTCTGTTCCACTTCTTTGAATCCCTTCCAGCTGCCTCCATTTCGCAAGGATCCAGGTGTTTAATGAAGACTCAGGACGAGGTTCAGGCAGCATCAGCAGAGGCAGCTGCTTGCCCGGGTCTCACGTGGCCTCCTCTCTGCGCAGCGTAGGTGGTTACCAAGGGCACCAGACACTGCACCCCTGAGAGCAGTGGCCGGCACATGGCAGGTGCAGTAGGTTACTGCCAAGTGGAACGGCTAATTGGCCATCTCTTAAGTAAGCTAGATCTTATTCTAACTTGCACTTCGTTGGCTTTCCTATAGCACCCCCAGCCCAGGTCTTTTTCTGCTTTCAAGTTTTGCTTTATGGTCTAATAGTTCTTCCATACTTCTTTCATGCTTTAGTTTACACATTTTTAAAAATTAAACTTACTTTTATTTCCTTCTCATAGGTTTAGCCTTATTAATTCATGTTTTAGACTTTTGCTGTAATCTTATGTATCACATTAGCATTATTTGTCAATTAATCTACTTTATCTCTTTTTACAAATGATTCATACTCATATTAATATCTTACTTTTTATTTCTTGTTATTACTTAGACTCAACGTTCATTAATTTTCTCAGTGCTTTTCTAATTAGACCCATCACTGCCTATGATCGTGAAACAGGTTTAGACTGAGAAGAATAAAGAGCATTGTCTTAAATTATATCATAGTCTGGGCTTACTTCAAAATAATCTAATGGGGTGAGGTGCAATGAAATTGCCATAGGTCGACAGTTGCTAGAGTTGGGTGATAGTTACATGGAGTTTCTTTGTGCTATTTGGTTATCCAAATGCTTTAAAAAGTTTAAAAATAAAAGATTATAGCGGGGCAGGGGGCACACACCTGTAATTCCAGGCCCTCAGGGTCTGGAGAAGGAGGATCACGATGAGTTCAAGGCCAGCCTGAGCTACACAGTGAGATCCTGCCTCTAAGAATAAAACAAAAACAAAGTGATTTTTTTTTTTAAGCCAAAAACGGTGGATGGCTAGTTATAAAATTGCCCCATATAAATTATCAGAGGATGTACAGAAAAGGAGGCCTCTGATATCCTCTTCCTGTGCGTGGCACTGTCATCTGCTGGTGGCCCAGCCAGTCCTCACAGTCACTGGGAGTTAGCGCCTGCTCCCCAACTCTGTTGTCATGTGCACCCACTGCATCACCACAGTACCAGGCTTGGCCAGTAACTTAAATTACCAACAGCAACAATTACATTTTCACTCCTTCCCAGGAGTGCACTTCCCCTTGATTTGCTCCTAAACTTTTTAAGTAGTGTTGATACGTATGTGCTAAATATCTTGCACTCTGGCTAAGGCCTTTGGGTGATATTTTCATATAAAATTTATATTTTTATTAATATTACTAAATACATATAATCCAGCCATTCTTGGCTTAAAATCCTACAGGTCTATCAACTTCAAGTTCTAATTCAACTTTCATATCCTTCATATCCAACCTTTCCTATAATTTCTATCTTCTTTCCTGACACCTTCCAGTTTTCACTCTTTCTAACTATGCCAAACTTATTTCATTTGTGGGTGAAAAGCTATGGTTTCTTACCTTTCCAAATTTTAAAAAAGTGGTTTTTGAAATTTGTTTGTTGAGACAGGGCCTCACTAAGTCCAGGCTGGCCTTGAACTCACTATGTAGCTCAGGCTGGTCTTCAACTCAAAACAACCCACCTGTTTCAGCCTCCTGAGTGCTGCAATTACAGGCATGCACCATGGAGCCCAGGTTCATCTCCAAGCTTTGGATCATGCTACCCTCTCAGATGAGCATGTCCATCTGTCATTCAGCCTCTAGGGCATGCCACCAACTTTCGTTTCTGTTTCAAGACCCAATTCAAGTTGTCATTCCTTTTGGAAGGCGTCCCTGAGCTGTCCATATGAAGTTAAATTCCTCTCCATAATCCTTTGCATAGCATAGTTTGACTATGCTCACCTTGACTTTGAAGCCCATTTTCAATCACTGGTATTCAGTCTCTGAGCTCTCTGGTCTCTTTTAATCTTCTATCCTGAGAACCCAACCCAGAGTGTAGCATTTAGTAGAGATTTGGAATCGGGAGTAACCAAATAAATAGAGGAATGAGTAAATAGATACCATGTTTTCTCTGCATGGAAGCTCTCCCCACCCCCGCCACAAGGTCCTCTCCAGAAGTGTGGTTGATGTTCTTGGTTCTGGGAAGCCCCCAGAGTCTTTGCCTTCAAGTGTCCTCCTTTACCCATCCGACCATGTGGCTCTAGCCAAAAATCTGTTATCCCGTTTCTGGTGAGGCTATTGATAAATGACTTTTGACAGTCTTCTATTTGCATTTATAGATATTCAGGGAGGAGGAATGTCACAGAGAATATTGTTCAAGACAAGTGGAGGTAGTGCTAAAGTAATTAACCTGACCCAGCATCATAAAATAGGAACAAGATGCTCAGGCATAATCAGAGATGTCCCAAGTCCTCCACAACTGAACCATCAGCTATGCCTATTAGCAGCACAGACAATACGGACCACAGAAATCCCCCAGTGCACGGATGTCTCTGGGTTTCACTCAGTGGTGTGTTGAAATGTCACCTTCCAAAGTTGCAAAGTATATGCACGCACACTTCATTATAACAGATAAAACAATTAGGCGGCCTTTGAGCTGTCCAACATGAACTCATGTGAATTCATATTTTTAATGTGCATCAGTATAAAAACTGACAGATTATCCCATTGATGGATGCTTATCCTTGTCTAAAACTATCCAGGTTATCCAGTTATTTGATTAAGAGTTTTTGTTTTGTAGAATTTGTTTCTTATAAAAGAAACTTATCTTCAGTCATACTATGAACACATTGATTTATTCTAGTTTTCATTTGTTGCTTTTGCTTTTGGTTTTTAAATTTTCATAACATTTTATAGATTTTGTTATATGTCATGAAATCTAGTATACTATTGATGTGTAAAATACAGCATTTGGAGGGCCACCAAAAACAACAGAAAAGCTAAAACAGAAAGATCAAAATTTGAGCCCTGGGGCTGGCCAAATAGCTCAGCCTACAAGCAGGTGCAGGGGCCAGGCAGTCAGTCCCTTGACCTGCAATGCCGGCTCTACCCCCGGGGTACTCTGAGACAGCAATTGAGACTGGGCATGGTGGCACTTGCCTGTAATCCCAGCTCTTGGGGGCTGTAAACAGGCAGAGTCTTATCTAGTAGTGAGATCCTGAACATCCTGTAGACCCTTCCTTAAAATACACACACACACACACAAAAACAAAAAAAAAAAATTGAGTCCATCCTGGGCAACTTAGCAAGACTTTGTATCCAGATTAAATTTTAAAAAGAGCTTGTGTTCAAATCCCCTGTGATGAATGTTATCACTATGTTTATCTAAAATGTACCAATAAAAAATATGAAAAAATAAAAATAAATAAAAACAGCTGATGGTGCCTCAGTGGTAGAGCACCTACCTCGCAGCCCTGCAGCCTAGGGTTCAATTCCTAGCACTGTACCCACCCCCAAAATAAAGCCAGAAGTGTTTTCAACTGGAAGATGCCATCAACACACCCCAATTTCAGAGATTTTAAAAGTGTACTTTAAGGTAGATGAAATACCATACTTATGTATTACTGTGGTAGTCTGCTAGAAGTAAAATAACCACCAGTGACAACTACTGCCTTACCATGTCTGCAATAAATGGAAGCAACATGAATATAAACACATTCGAAGTAGAATACTGGCATTCTGAGGCATGCTGTTTGATTTTATTAAAAAATCATAATAGATCCTCTTACCTTCAAAAGTTGGAGAGGAGCTTTTTTTTTCTATTCATTTTTTTTCTTTTTTCCCCATAATTTTATTGATAAACAAATAGCAATGAAACAGTTTCAAATCAAATTGG
>NDGM011086201.1:0-11074 GCA_002564305.1 Octomys mimax | reverse complement strand
CAAAGCCGTCCACGGCCATCGCTCACTACTTTAGTGGATGCTTATGAAATGCCTGCTATGCCCGGGGAAACGTCACAGTGTGCTCCAAAGCCAGACAAACGTGAGGCCTCAGGGTGCGGCGTTCTGCGTGATGGCCACACACAGATGGGAAGGGGCTTTTGTGTGGAAGGGGGAACAGCTGCGTGTGGGCCTGTGGACAGACGGCACCTGGTCGGAGCTGCCCAGAGATCGTGCCAGGTAGGGTGGCAGGGTGGGCACTTAGGCAGCCGGTTGTTGCTGAGCTCACTCTAGATTAAGTAAAGGACTTGGACTCTACCTTCCTGAGAGTGACAGGAGAGCTGGCCATGGGGGAGGGCAGACTGATCAAGACTCAGTGTGTCCACTTCTGCTGCCATTCCATCCTCCAGTGGGGACTCGGGCTGGATTCCTGCTCAGGCGAGGAGACCACCCGTTGTCACTGGGTCTCCTCCTCCCGCACCCGTGTTGTGGGTTGTCTCAGGAGGGAAAATGCACCATGTTTTTCCGTGTTCCTTTGACGTGAAGCTGTTCTCTGCTGTTGTGTTTTGCTTTAGTCTGCACTCGTGGGTCCTGTCCATCCCATCACTGTGGGCCTGACCCCCGTGGGAGGATGGGAAATTCTGTCACTCTGTCTCTGGCAGACTGCTTTCACCGGCTCTCGGCTGCAAATCTATTACCTCAATCTTAGGTTGAGACAGGCAAAGTCTCCTCTTCACATCCCAGCTCCTTCCTGAATATGTTTTGAAGCAGCTGGTGCTTCTATGCTTTTGCTCCTACTTACAGAGCAATTGTGTGGACAGCCACCCAGAAAGCCATTTTATTTCAGCCAATTAAATGGTTAAGGCGTGGGCAAATGTCCATAATCACTTAGGCCAAAGCCCTTGCTCTGGTAGCATATATGCTTTTACCGTGGAATCAGAAATCAGCAGCTTTCGTCAACAGCCTCTAAGGAACTGCAGGAGTAGAGGCGACAGAAGAGTGCACCGAGGATTTCTGTCATGCTCTGGCCCCCTCCACAGGATACTGTCACTAGCAAGAGCACTCCTGACACATCAGCCAACCATCAGCTGTAAGGATCTTGCCAACTCCTTCACAGGCTTGCTCGGTTTATAAATACCTGCGTTTATGCAGGCCCATGGAACAAATTACCTCAAGGTATGTGGTTTCTAAATGCCAGGAATTCATTCCCGCAGTTCTGGATGCCAGGCAGTCCAGAGTTGAGATACGTGTGGTCAAGACTGGGAGTCTGCCGAGGGCTTTCCGCCTGGCTCTGACACCTCCTTCTCACTGTGTCCCAGCTCTCCGCGGCCTCTTACACAAAGACACTAATCTCATTCACATCCCAAATCCCCGTCCTCCTAATACTGTCACCTAGGATGTTACAAGTTTTATCCCACTGGTTTTGGCAGGATAAACACTTAGTCTGTGGCAGTAGATCGATGTGCTCATGGCTCAGTGGGCAGAGGCTTGCCAGCTTGGGAGAGCTGGACACAGTTTCTTGATGGTATGATGGTGTGAATGCAGCTCTCATACAGTGGGAGGTGCATGTGGAATTTGAGCTTTCTCCTGGGTTGGTGACCGCATGGTGAACCTCTGGGGTGAGACAAGGCAACAGGAGCTACAAGTTGCTGTCTGCCTTATGACCCAGGGCTCTCTGAATTGCCAAGGGTAACCTCTGCAGGTTAGGGGGACTCCATGTGCTTCTGAATCTCATTTTTAATCTATGATGGTTCTCAGAGAGACACGCCTCTGTAAGTTGACGGGAGTCTGCATAGTCCACTTTCTGCTTATTGGTTGACAAAGCCATAGCAGGGGACCTCACCCCCAGAGAATGGGGTGCAGAGTGGGACTGTGATACACCCACATTGGCCTTCAAGCTTTCTCAGGGTATGGGTCACAAACCTAACAGCTGTAGTTGCCCGACACCTGCCCTAAGAGTCTCACTAGAGGTGGAAAGAAGGAGAAAGGGGAACCCAAGAGCAGTTGGACGGTTTTAGCCCCTGTTTTATTCACACTATTTTCAGGTAGGAATAGATCTGCTAATGCTTAATATATGCAGGTGATGTAAGTGACTCCCTGCTGTAGTTCAGACAGGTGCTTTCCAAGGCTCACGTCCTGGGCCCTTCAGACCTCGCCTTGGCGATGGGGGTGGGGGCTGGAAGCGGTGGGAACTCGAAGGTTCTAACTTCATCCTTGGATTAAACCATCAATGAAGGCGTAGCTCTAAGGCTGACGAGGAGACATGGTCCACCGACTGAGGCAGGGCCATGGGGCCCTGGGATTGAGGGTACACTTCAGCCCCCACCCCTTCCTCCTTTGGGGCTCTTCTGTGTCCGCCTCCTGGCAGCTGGGAACTGGGCAGCATTTACTCCACTGCACCCTCTGCCTTGAGGATCACCGAGCCTTACCTCTGCCCAAGGGGATGAAGACAGGAGACCGTGGACTGAAGCCTCTGAAACCAGGTGCCAAATCTAAGCTTTCTCACTTTAAAGTTGTTTATCTCAGGTATTTTGCTATGGTGACAGAAAGCTGCCTGGCACATTCCTATAGCTCAACAACAAATAATTCAATTTAAAAATAGGAAAAGGACTTGAACAGACATTTCTCCAAAGAAGAAATGGAAATGATCCAAGTAGTCAGAAGGCACATGAAAGCAAGTGCAACCATCCGTTAAGGAAACATAAGTAAGCCCTGTAATGATATGTGGCCACTCATCCAATATGAGGACCACTATTTTTTTTTAAAAAAAAGAAGAGGACAAGAGCAATGACTACTGAGGATATATAGAAACTGGGACCTTTTTGTACTGATAAGAATGTGAAAAGGTTCAGGCAGTGTGAAAACTGCGGCGATGCCTTAAATAAAATGTAGGCTCCAACAGTCCCTTCGCTAAGTAGCTATCCAAAAGAATGAAAAACAGGATTTTGAGGAGATGGCGTTTACAGCAGTATGTATGGCAGCCTTGTGTGCAACAGACAAACGTGGATGTCTTCACCACTTTCTCATTGTTGAGACACAATATCCCAACATCTGCAAGGGAACAGGTTGTTTTGGCCCATGTTTCAGTCCCTGCATAGTCAGCTCCAAAGAAGAAGGAACAGTATGGCAGAGGGGCATAGTGGAGGAAACACTGCTCATGTTATGGGGGCAAGGAGACAGCAGGCAAGAAAGGAGCCTCAAAAGGATATACCTGCTCACAGAGAACTACTTCTAAGTCATCCCCACAGTGAACTTCTTCCAGGTCATGCCCACAGTGAACTTCTTCTGGGTCATGCCCACAGTAAACTTCTTCCGGGTCATTCTCACAATAAACTTCTTCTAGGTCACCCCCGCAGTGGACTTCTTCCAGGTCATCCTCACAGTCAATTTCTTCTTGTTCCAGGTCATGCCCACAGTGAACTACTATTTCTGACCAGACCCCACATCCTAACAACGCAGTGAATTACATGGCACCCCCATGGTTCAGTCACCTCCCCAAATCCCGACCTCTGAGCCATGAGGCCTTTGGAGTACATCTACACATAAACCATAACAGTGAATGCAGCCCCGTGTCCATAGACGAGTGAGCTAGTAAACAAATGCAGTGGTGCAAAAAGGTAGCATAAGCAAGCATTGGAGATGAAGAAAATCTCCACCCACGCTGCCACCTAGAAGCCCGAGGACACAGTGCTAAGTGACAAGTGTCAGGTATGAAAGGACAGGCACTGCATGTTTCTCCTCATATAAAGCAGCAAGAAAATTCGATCACAGATACCTAGAGAGGAATGAGGAATTAGTGCTGAGTGAGCAGAGTCTCAGTTGAGGAAGAGGTGCGGTCCCGGGAGCTGGGATGGGCGCATGGCTGTCAGCGTTCACCGCCTTATATTGGTGAAGATGATGAGATTTTATGGTGGATTTTTACCACTATTAAACCCAAAACTTGGGCTGTGAAGAATAATTAAGATTGACAAAAGGAAGAAAGCAGAGAGGAGCCCAGTGTTATGGTTTAGGCCTACAGTGCCACCCAAAAGGCTCCCACAGCCAGAGGTGGGGATTAGGGGAGGGGGCCGGACCTCGGGGTGCTGAGCCCCTCAGCAGGCTCCTCAAGTGATGGGGCTGCAGCTGAAGTGTGGACAGGAGGCGGGTCTGCTCCGAAGAGGTGACCCGCGGGACCTGGCTGGGCCGAGGGAGCCTCCCTCCCCAGCTCCTCCTCCTCTCTGCTTCCGGCCCACCGGGAGGTGCTCAGCTTTTCCCTGCTCCCTTGCGCCCTGCCATTCCTGCCCTGGAGCCAGCTGGCTGGCGGGGCCTGACAACTGAGCCAAATAACCCTCTGCTTCAGCCTCAGGCTTCAGGCCCCAGGGTGAGGAAAGCCCTGAGGAAAGGCGGCAGCAGGATGCAAGGTGCCAAGGTTGGCGGGGCGGAAAGCCGCTCAGTTAGGCGGCTAAATGGACGCTTTGCCGCGCCCTTTGGATGTATTTTGTATACATAGTCACCTAGAAGTAAGACTATGTTCTCTTGGGTACCAGTAGTGCCAGGCTGGGCTTCCAGGCCAAGGCAGGCATAAATAGAGAAGAGAAAATATGCCCTGTGTCTTCAACCGCTAGCTCCCCGGGGCAGCAGAGACACATCCAATTAGCTGGAGGCATCATCTCATCAGGGCTTTCGTGTCAATATAAACAAAGTCTAATGAAAGCAGTTCATCTTTCCTGAGTGCCAGAGAACTGCAGTACTGCACTTTACCTCAAGAATGAGGCTGGGTGTTCAGCAGCCCGGGAGGATTGCTTGGGATTCAGGGCAGTTCCTTCCAGGAACCCTATTGGATAACAAAATCAGTGGGTGCCCGGTCCTTACAGAGAGGGGTGCCGAAGCTGCACATGCCCCTAAACTTTCAGCCCTGCCCCAGTTACTTCTAATACCAAGCACAGTGGAAATGCTGTGTAGATAGCTGCCATACTATTTCCTAGGGAGTAATAACAAGAAAGAAAGCCTGTACATGTTCAGGATAGATGCAAGAGTTTTGGAATAATTTCAATATGCAGTTGGCTGAATACATACAGGAGGAGTCCACTGACAGAAGAATGAGCAAAAAATTACTTGTAGGCAAAAATAAAATCAAAATTGTAAGTATGATCAGGGTCTTGCTGATAAAGGCAGCGTCGTGTGGAGCGTGCAGGTGTGGACATGGGCACGTTGAGGGGGATCTGTGAAGAGAGGGCACCTGCTCCCTGGGGGCGGGGGCAGGGGGAGGCTGGAGCCGACTGGGAGAGCAGAGCCAGGTGGAGCCTGCAGACGGAGAGGAGCAGGAGGGCTCCGCTATGAGGCTGGACGTCCCAGCTGGCCACAGGCACCAGCCGAGCCCACAGAGCCCTGAAAACTGTGGCTGCCGAGCGTCACCAAGGAGGGCCACCTGCACTCCCCAGTCACCGCAGCGAGCGCTCTGTGTGGTAGGTGCTCAGGCCAGGGCTCAGGTCCCCACCACAGCAGTCTGCAGAGGCGTCACTACCCGGGCCAGAGATGGTCAGTGGCCTGACCACCTGCCACTGTACTTGTGCCAGGTAAGCCAAGGATAAAACTGAGGGCCACACTGCTACTTTTCACTGAAACACTAGAAGCATTCTTAGTTTTCCTTCATTCTTGAGGATTGATCTCAGGGCCTTTGTGCTGACCCATCTTTCATTTTCATCTTGAGACAGGTCTCACTAACTCTCTAAGATGCCTGGGCTGGTCTCTAACTCTCGATCCTCCTGCCTCAGCCTCCTGCATGCTGGGATTGTAGGTGCGTGCCGGCAGGTAGACACCCTTCAAAGCACCTCCTGTCCTCCAGCCACTGTAGGAGACCCCGGGATTTCCATGGAAACCCAACCACATGCCCTGCCCTTGCAAGATCCTGGAGGATGGACCAGAGGGTGCAGCAGCTGCCTGAGAAGGAGGCAAAGCCGCCACCACCATCAGTAGGCATGATGGCACCTGCCGGGCTCTGCAGCCCCCACAGAGGCTGGGATGTCATCAGCTGACCCATTTTACAGATCAGGAAACTGAGGCGTAGAGGAACGGATGACCTCTGCAGAGCGAAGCTTCACCTAGCAGCTGCAGGCCCTACAAAGAGGAGAAAGTCCTTGGAAGTGACATTCCCGGCACAAAGCATGGTTGTGGGGGCTCGCAACAGGGGGGCTTCCGGGGCAGCAGGTGTGAGACGCCGGCCGGCCAGGGCCTGGAAAGCCAAGCCCTGCACTCTTCCCTGCTGAGATGCGGCCAGAGCTGTGGCGGTTTTCCTCGCGATTCCATAGGGATTTTGTTTTTTCTGTCCCTGAGAGTTAATTACACTAATGTGCCAGCCCTGATAGCCGCGAAATTATACTTCGCAGCGCTTTCACACCCGGCTGGCTCCAACGGCGGCGGATTAACAATTCCGTTTTCCACGCAGCCGTCAACCAAGGCCCAGCACTGACATGAAGGATACGTCTGTCCAAATTAACTTCCACGGCATCCAGACGGGGGACCGGGCACCCCCGGCCTGCAGCGCGACGGGGCTGACCCCGGCGGGCTCTGCCCGAGTGCCCCGCGGGGACCTGAGCGCCGAACTGCAGCCCGCTTCACACCGTGCGCTTTCCCCTTTTCCTTCAGACTTTCCAGGAAATAAATCCTGTCGCCTTTACCGAGTTCCCCGTGCGTCCAGACGTTTCCGTTAGAAATGCGTTTTTGTGTGTAATAAATTGCTTCTACTCGGTGGAAAATCATTTCTGGCCCTTATCTCTGCGATCGGTTACTTCTGCGGCGCTTCTAATGGACTTGGGCCGATTATGCGCTAGTCATTAAAAGCTTACCCCTCGCTACAATGGTATCTTATGTAGAAGGGCCCGCGAGAGCTTTATAGAGGCTTACCAGCCACGGCCTTAATTTTCCTCATTCGTCTTAATTTTTTGTAATCATTTTTTGTAAAGAGGGTATAATGTCAGGCTTGCTTCCCGGCCTCTGACAGATCCAATCTAGCAGATAATTACCATAAGGAAATTGATGCTTTAGTGTGCGGGAGAGGATTTAATTTACTCAGACAACCCCCACTACAATACATTCCAGAAGATATGGGGATTTAAGTTTTTAAGAAATTAAATTTTACTATTTAACATGATTACTTATGTTGAACATCATTAACTAGCTTTTTTAACTGTTTGAAATAATTACGAGCACACTTGCTGCGTCTAAAATCCAGAGTGTGCATTAAATATGGGTTAAGGATCCATGAAATGGAAAGAGAGACCCACACTCTTTCTACCTGTCTTTGATCTTCCAAAAACCGCTCTTCAAAATTTTCAGAGTTGGTGCCCTCTTTGCAAGACAGACATTCTCTTCTGCCTGCTTCAAGGTCTTAGAGTAACTGGCCCCGGCCAGTTTTATTTTTGACATTTTTAGTGCCCATTGGTCTGGCCTGGGCAAGGCTCTTCGCATAAAGGTGAGAAAAAAGAGAAAGCCTTAGGGGTGGGAGTTCGGGGTGGATGTTCTGGCTGGTCTTGGGAAGACACTGCTGTGTGTGTGTGTGTGTGTGTGTGTGTGTATGTGTGTGTGTGTACATGCAAAGTGACAACCATTTCTGACGTTCTCCTGTTTTCTGTTGTTTAACCTGGAGGTGCAAAAGCAACTGTGTACCCAGGACTTGGATAGCTGGAGGCCTAGGGGGCGGGAGAGAGGGGAGCCCAGGGCTCTTCCACTAGCACAGCTAGGCATCCAGGAGGCCCTGAGGACAGACGGGGAGCTCAGTTTCCATTGCGTTCTAAGCCTTTGTGAACTGGATTCCAGGAGTTCCTCAATCCTTTCCTAAACATGAAGTGAAACACTCAACAGGAAATTTCTGGACACAGCCAGCCCAGAAGTTCCTTTTGTCCAGCGCCTCTCCCCAGTCACATTTCCTTTCAGGACAAGCCAGCACTGTCCTGTGCCCACGGCAGGCCTTGTGACCGTTTGGGAAAGAGCCGGGGGATTGCCCAAGGGTCCTCATTTAGAATTCCCCATCCCTCCACTGCGGAAGCTGGGGGCTGCGGTGGTCGGTGGTCGTGGGCCACCTGGTCGGCCTCGCCCTCTTGGGCGGCTGCGAGCTGCACATTCCCATTGCTGCTTGGAGTCCTGGTGAGGGCATCCGGACTGTGGAAGCCACCATGAGGCAGGGCCACTCCACCCCTTGGGCGAACCGGCACCACTGCAAATGCAAAGCGAAGCTGTCATGCCACCCTAGCTCGGGATGGGATGGTCCGCCCTCCTGGATGTCATTGGTCCTGGGTACTTGCCCAGGGCTCTGACATCTTGAACATGATGTAATTTGAGAATAGCCTTGCAGTGGTGCATCCTTATTGTTAAGTGGCTCAGAAGGAAAAGGAAGTAAAGATGCCAGTGATATGAAAGGCCTAAGTCTAAGGGAATGAAGAGGCGTGCACCGGGCGGGGTGGCAGGATGCCGCCCGCACCATCCCGCTTGTCTGACGACCGTTGTGCAAGTCAATGCCCCTGTGCCCTGAGACTTTGCTTAAGAGTTCAGCTACCCTTGCAGCTAAGCACTAACAATTTTAGAGCCTTGCTGTGGGCCAGGCATGGTCCTAAGTGCCTCAGCTACCTGGACTCCCTTAACCTACGTACATAAACAACACTGCTAGCACTGCATTTTTTGCTTGCAGAACACTGAAGTGTGCAGAGGTTGAGGTCCGTGCTCCGGGCGCGTCATCAAGGGGCTGAGCTGAGAGTTGAGCCGAGGAGGCTGGCACAGGGCCCTCGTTCTCATCTACTCGTCAGGTGGTGCTGCCTGAGAAGCAACCCCCGTCCACACCTAGCTCCATCTCTACCTTGTGGAAATCCACCTGGTCATTGACGGGGCTTCCTAGTCACCGACAGTCAAAACCTGGTGATGTATTTGGCCATTTCAACAGCCAGGTGGCCGTTGTCCACAGCCAGAATGGACACCTGCCGCATGCAGAGAATGCCCCAGGACCCACACGAAGGACGCTAGAGGCATTGGCATGCCAGACGAATCTCTGTCTACGCCACTATGCTGCCGAACATGTCCCTACAGATATGTGCGGATCCACGAACCCACGCAGACGCGTCCAGCCTCCCAAATCTAACTTTCTCTGTGCACACTTGGGTGGGTCCCACCCATCCTGACCACTCTTTCCCAGCTGCCTGCTGCGCACCCTCCCGCCCCACCGACCACAGGCACCCAAGCCCCAGCTTCCTCTTTCCACAGGGCAGGCTCTTCCCGGCATGGGCTCCTCACTTCTGCTCCCATGGAAAGGCTGAGAACGGTGAGCACTGCAGTTAACCGTCAAACTGCTGGAGTGCAGCACGGGGCTGCGCTTCCCCTCCAAGTTCCCTGCCTGTGAGAGAAGCTGGATTATATATGAGGAATGACTGATTAGTGGCTAATGTTTACTTCTTAAAAAATTGTTACAATGAAAGACTCATTGCCATGAATGCCCTCACGTTGAGCACACTCATCCCCTCCTCCTTGCGGCTTTCTGCAGCAGCTCCGGAGTCCTCCTCCCTCGGGGTCTTCAGTCGCCCTGTCCTGGCTGCCTCAGTGCTCTGAGCTGATTCCCAAGCTTCCCTTTCATGATCGCTCGTGCTGACTTCAGGACAGAGCCGGAAGCCTCACGGTGCCACGGGGGAGGAGGGGTACGCGGGAACACGGGCGGACAAGGACTCGCCAATATTTTCACGCACCTGCCTTTCTGCTGAGTAGCGCAGGGCGGTGGCAGTAGCCTCTGCATTTTGTTGTTTGTTTTTATCTCACCTTGTAAAGAAAATCAGGAGAGAGAAGTCCTGGAACTGCTTCAGGAGGTGGCAAGTGTGATGGCCCTGAATTTACTGCAGTCAACAGGGGAGGATTTTAAGTGGCGTTAATGGGATGTGTCCTTCGCTGCGCAGAGCGATTGCATTTTAACCCCTACCTGGGGTTTCTGGCGCAGCCTCCTCTTAGGAATCTGCATAGAACTGAGCAAAGCCAGACTATGCTGTCCAACCTGCAACCACAAGTACTTCTTCTGCGGCCTGCTGCTCAGAGCGTGATAGCCGGGATGCACACCCGGGCGGGCAGGGCAGGGGGCCATAGGAAGCTTTGCACGGCAGCCGCAGAACGCTGGAAAGTCTCCTTTGTGCTCAGGGAAGTATCACAGAGCTCCAGAGTTGTCACCGTGATGTCACCCAAAAGGCTGGTGGGTGCGCTGGAGAGAAAACCATGCCCAGCGCCCCAGCCTGCCTGCCTGTCCCTTCCTAGCACCTCCCGAAACACAGAGTGAGTCTGTTCAGCGCTTATTTGTAGTTGAAGCTTCTGAGGTTGCAGAACCCTGCACAGTCTGGGTTCCCAGTGCAAGGCTTTAGGAATTCTGGAGTCCAGGTGCTCCGAGCAGGAGCGAACCGGAGATCATCCCTCAACCAATGAGGCAGCACTTCCTCCTTGGAGCCAGCTACCCTATGAATGACCACCTTTGAGATGTAAGGACTACTGGGTGGTGAGGCCTGCCTGCTGTGTTCCATCTGCCACTCTGGCTCCAGCCCTTGGCACAGAGCAGGTGTGGGAAAACCAGGAGGCAACGAGGGGGTAGATGAGCGGGTCCCCCTATCTCATGACTGACTCCGGGATTCCCACCTCGGCCGCTGACCCTGGCCTAAGAACTTTTCCAGGCCTGAGGCTCACTGGGCAGATTCCTGAAGAGGTCAGGTTGCACCTGACCAGTTCACAGCAATGGCTCAGGAAATGGAGAGGCAAGGAGTCCAATCAATTTGGTCCCAAAGCACAGCCTTGGTAAGTATCAGGGCTGTCTGCAGCCTGGCTGTGTGGTTCCTAAGTCCACAGTCATGCCTGCTGATGCCCGCCCCTGGCGCACCACATGCTGCATGTTATGGTTTGTGTCTAGTTGTCCCCCCAAAGCCTCAAGCAGTTATGGGCATGGCAGACTTCTGGAGTCTGTAATTAATTCCTGATCCACTGGAATTATGGGTATGAGTGCTGCTGGTGTTATGGGTGTGAGTGTTGCTGAGATTATGGGTGTGAGTGCTGCTGGGATTATGGGTGTGAGTGCTGCTGGGATTATGGG
>NDGM011086192.1:0-10604 GCA_002564305.1 Octomys mimax | reverse complement strand
AGGTGTGTCCCATTTGGAAACCCAGCTCTTTGAGCCATCACAGGGCTGATGGGAGAGCACCTCACATCTGGTGTGGGCTCAGTGCTGTACCTTGCCCTGGTCATAGCCTGGGGGAGGAACAGAGAGGCCTGAAGTTTTGGGAGTCCTGGTGTGGCACCTCCAATGAACAGTGAGCTGGCCTGCTCAACAGTTGTCCTGTCCCTGTCTAACTGCAGAGTCATTCTATGTCCTGAGTCATTGAGCCCCTTTTGCCATCAATAGGGATGGGGCATGATTTCAGGAAGCCAGAGCTGGCAAAATCTCAGAGTGTTTGGAACAGCTGTGAAGTTGCTGGCCAGGGAATCCAGAGAGGCATGGGGAGGCAGCTGGCCCTCTGCCCTGCCTCACCAGGCACCTGAGGTGGACATCTGTGCAGGTGGGTGAGCATTGCAGCCCGGCTGGACACCACCTGTGCTGCCTTGGCAGGGGGAGGTTGCTTGGTTCCATTTGGGGCTTCTTGCCCAGGTCCTGAACCAGCCCTCATTCAGCCCTGCAGTAGTTTCACCCCTGGAAGCTCAGCACCAAGTCCTGGATTCTCAGCTTTGGCCTCTGTACCAGGCATCTTCCTCACGTATCATGGGTCCCTCCCTGCAGCTCTCGCTGCTTTCTGCAACTGTTCATTGCATCCCCCATAATCCTGCGGCCCTCACAAGAGCTTCTCAGAGCTCCACTGGCCCCTCTGCAACAAGAACACCAGACCCAGGGTTTAGGAAGCCTTTCTGGTTGTAGTATGTTGAGATTTAATTTTTCTTTTTCCTCCTTTCTCTCTCTAACTCTTTTTATCTTCTTTCCCTCTCCTCTCATTCAGTCTTTCAGTTTGGGGTTGATCCAGGGACAACCTGGAAGTGGGGCTACAAGCTGACAATTGCTATTCATCTCCATCGGCAATCTGGAAACTACCTTCTCCGAGGGCCCTGGAACAGACTCAGTGATGGGTCCAGGCCTAGGAAACCCAGAGGGTGTGCTGCTCCACCTGCAGGCACACCTGTGTGCATAGACATGCACACACATGCATGCACATGTGTGCGCGCACAAACACACATGCAGACACACACACCCCTGCTCTCGCACTGAGACCATCTGTGAGAAAGCCATCCCTAGCTCTTGGGACGGGATCCATTCCCCAGTGTCCATCCCAGGCTGAGCCATCCTCAGCTCCCCACCACTTGTGACCAGTGACCATTGACCACGGCCTGGCCCTTTTATATTTCCTGGAGGACTGATCTGTGGAGGGGGAGCCGGCTGGGGTGCAGGGGAACAGAAGATCAAAAGCCAGAAGCTAAAGATAGGTTAATCTGTGTCCTGAGGACAGGCCCAGGGCCACAGACAGGAGTGAATGGGGGGGTGCTGAGAGCATTTGCAGAGGGCCAGGCTGGCTCCTCTGGCCCTGAGGGTGCGGGTCTCCTCAATGTCCTGCAGCCTGGATGCCTGATGGCCTCACCCTAGCCTGCTGAGGGGTTATCTACAGGACAGCTGGCCCATCTGTGGTCCACTCCCTTCTTTGCATTTGAGCACAGAGTCAACCTGTAGGACCAGGTGGCTTCAGGCTAAGGGCCTGGGCCCGTTCCCAGCCAAGGAGGACAAAGATCTCCACAGAAGGGTGTGTGTGAATTTGGGAGACTGGTGTGACCTTGGATTCCAGTCACCAACTCACAGCATGACCCTGAGCAGATACCTTCTCTTCTTCCCCCTTCTCTGGGTCTCCGTTTATTCATCTGTCAAATAGGACACAAGCCTGCCTGGGCCCACATGGGCTCCCTTGGTGCAGGATGGCACTGCCAGTCTCTGTGGGTATCTGCTCCTGTCCCCTCTGTAGCCCCTGGGTTCCTGTCCCCTCCATACCCAGGGCTCCGAGTCCAGAGGCTGACCCCATTGAAGCTCTAGTCCCCCTGCAGATGTGGATGAGCCTAGAGAGATCAGGTGCTGGGTCAGTGTTCATGTCCAGGCCTCAGTCAGCAAAAGCCACTATGCATGGGGACATGGAACCACTGGGGACCTGGCTGGGCAACATCAGGATGTGTGGCTGTCAGATGCCAGTGAAAGCTTTTTGGGGAGGAGTCCTGGGCCGGGTGGGGTTGGGTGAGGAAAGGGGAGGGGCCACAGGGACTTGGGTGGTGTTGGGCAGGCTCAAGGTGGTGGGTGACTAAGAGGTTGGGATTTGGAATCAGACTCAGACTCAATCTGGACAAGTTCCTATGCCACTCAGGTGGGAACAGGTGATGCTGCCACCTGCTCTCACAGCCTGGCCATGAGGTTGGCATGGGCTGTTTTGTGTGTGCGACTCACAGAATCCAGGGTGTGCTCAGGGGTCCACTGGTGTCAGCCAAGCCTGCTTCAGAGCCCAATCAGATAAGCTCAAGGAGCACAGCTTTGAGAAGCTTGGAGGCCTCCTACTCCCAAAAGCCAACATACAGAGACAGAAACTGGGGCCCCGAGAGGCAACTCAACCTTTCTAAGATCACAGGGCTTTTGAGGAGATCAACTAGAACAGGAGCGCAGGTGACATCTGTTGCCAGAGGTGACACGCTTTGGTGACAAAAATTCCCACTTAATGCTAAGACAACACAGTAACAACGTGCCACATAGGAACACTTGACAGTAGAACCCTTTCCCTCTCTCAGCTCATCTAGGTCACCTGTTTTCAACTTCTTAGCCACATGAGATCCAAGCAGAGACAGGCTTTGGCACAGGGCTCTGGAGGGACAGAGACATAGCGCCCTGTTCTGGGACGACAACAGGGCCTGCGGGTGAGCAGCATGGACCCTGGAGCCTTGGGGCCAGAAGCGCCTCTAGACTCTTCACCTTGCAGAANCAGCAACAGAGAGGTTAAGGAAGTGGCCAGGTCATGCACCCCAAGCCCAGGCCCCCGGTGTTGTGCCCTCTATCCAGCCTGACTAGGGCCCTTGCAATAGATACCTGGCCTGATAGTCTCAAGGGCTCCTGTCCTCTCTCTTGTCCCCTCTTCTGTCCCCTCTCCTGTCCCTCCTCTGCCCTCATCTACCTGCTCAACAGGCTGAGAGTGGGCTAGAAACAGGACCCTGGGCTCCTAGGAGTCCAGCCCATGACATATAGAGCCATGTCTCGAAGGCCTGGGCTGCTGGGAAGGGCAGGGTTAAGGCTTGCGTTGCCCTTGCTCTTCGTGTTTAACTTGCAGTTTCTAAAGCCCATCACAGCTCCACAGAGCACCCATCGCAGCTCCACGGAGCAAACATTGTTTCTCCTAATGGCTCTGTAGCAGACTAGGGAAGGGCCCATCTCTCAGAGAGTGTTAGAGAGAGGCCATCCGTTATCAGGACAGCCCACGTTGGCAGCTGGGATAACTTTCCTGGGGACCGCCTGAGTGTGGGAAGCCTCCCTACACCTGTCATCAGTAAATTCTGCGTTGTCTCCTCTGGCACCAGCCTGGGAAAACATTGAGATGGCCTGCTGCTCTACTTTGCCCACGAGAGCCCCTGCCTGGTACCAGAGGACTGCAGTCAACAGCCATCTACCTCAGCACAGTGTTTTTTCTTTTTTCCCATCCCTTCTCTACCTCCTCTCTATAGGCAATCATTGACCTGTTTTCTGTCTCTATAGATTAATTTGCATTTGAAGAATTTTATATGTTTACTTTGTTTTTGTTTTTGTTTGCAGAACCGGGAATTGAACTCAGGTCCTTGCACTAGCCAGGCAAGCACTTATTCAACTGAGCTCTCTCCCTGGCCCCAATTTTATATATTTAAAACTATAAGCCTATACTTTTGTTTTCTTTTTCTTTTTTGCATTGAGTATGGGTTCAACAGGGTCTCACTACGTAGATTGGATTCATAGTGATTCTCCTGTTTTTCACCCTGCAAAGTGCTGGGATTACAGGCATTTGCCACCATGCCCAGTCTCAATCGCTGTCTCAGCGCACCCCAGGGGCAGGGCCAGTACAGCAGGCCCGGGGATCAAATCCCCAGACCCTGCAATTGGCTAAGCAGGTGCTTTAGTACACTGAGTTATCTGGCCGGCCCTCTTTCTTTTCTTTTTATTATCCTGATTATTTTTATTTTGTGTCTCAGTACTTCGTTTCTTTCCATTTGCTGAGTACTAATGGATTGCGTGGATATATTGTAGTTTGTAAATCCATTCTCCTGGTGATGGACATTAGGTTATTTCAAATAAATAAAGCTTTAATCATTAAATAAAGCTTCCATGAACATTTGTGTACAAGTCTTTCGTTCACGTATAGATTGATTTTTCTAGGGAAAATCTAGTGGAGTGGGTGAGCATAGGGTCATTTGCAAGTTTAACATTTTACAGCAACTAAGCTGATTTCCAAAGTGCCTGTGTTGTTTCACATTTCCTTGGGCAGTATGTGAGACTACAGTCTTCCCACCTGCCCCCCAACACTTGCTCGTGTCAGTCTCTTTACTCCTAATTGTCCTCATAGGTGTGTAGTCATCTCATGGAGGTTTCGTGTGAATTTCTTCATTAGCTGTGTTAGCTGTTCCACTGCTGGGATAAAATAATTGACAACTTCAAGGAGGAGGGGTTCATTTTGGCTCACGGTTTCAGAGGCTTCTATGCACGGTCAGCTGGCTCAGAGGCAGAAGCGCCATGGTGGAAAGATGTGGGGGTGGGAAGCTGCCCCAATCAGAACAGCTGGGAAGTAGACAGAGAAAAAGAGTGACAAGAGAGGCCAAGGGAGAAGAAGGGGGTGAGAACACACCCTTCCGATAAGGCCCCCAGTGACCCACACCCTCCAACNTGGCCTCACCCCCTCATAGCACCTTCAGCCCTGAACTCACCCATGGATGAATCCAATGATAACTACAGCGCTCTGTGATCTCATTACTTTCTGAAAGCCCCCTTCCCCTTTGAACACATGAGACTTTTGGGGGACATTTTTGATTGAAATCATAACACTGAGAATAATACAAAGATGCAAAGATGTCATGTGCTGTTTCATGTATTCTTTCGCCATTCACCTCTTTGTAAATCTTTTGTCTATCTAAAAAGATGGGTTATATCATTTTTATTATATTTTGGAAACAATATATATTATATTATATTATATTTTTATTATACTCTGGAAACAAGTCTTTGGTCAGATATAGGATTTGCATATATTTTCTTCCAATCTGTGCTCTGTCTTTTTCATCTCTTACTGATTTTTTTTGAAGTTTAAAGGATGTTTAGTTTTAATGAGGCTGCCATTTCGACCTTGCTGCCCATGACAATAATCACAACACTTGCTTCTGATGGTTCTGGGACTCTGTCCCTGTCATCCTCACAGTTGCCTGGCAGCTTTGTTCTACAGCACTTTGTAAATGTCAGCTCTTGTGCGATTGCTAAGCTACCACTGAGCGGCTTCTCAATGTTGCTGGTGCCACAGGTATCGGAGTTTCCTGGGCCCGCTTGAGGGACACAGACAGCAGGTGGTTTCCTGGTCATGTTCAGTTCTCCCTTTCCAGTGCACTGTTCCCCTGAGCCTCATGACACTCTCCTTTTTCTGCAGTCGGCCAAGTGCTTCTTGCCTTGTAATTTTATTCCGTGTTGGGAGCTGTTTTCAGGACCTTAAGAGCTATTCCAGTGGTAAGGAAAAACCCACCCCCAGGCCAGTCATGGAATGTTCAATCCATTGTCACAGGACAGTGCCTCTATTTTTATGTCATATCACCCAGCCTTATATTCTAGCCCACGCATCCAGCACCCTCCAAACCCACTTGTGGCTGACATTCCTAATTCCTTCTGCCCATGTCTCCCGGTCTTTAGCTTCTTGGTTCTATAGTCTCCCTTTCTCCTTGGTCTACCTGATTCTGTGATGGTTAGTTTATGATGAGACTTGAGCCTAGTTATGGGTCTGGCGGCCACAAGGGGGTGTTGGTTGGGGCACATCCTGATGAAAGACAGCATTCTTTTGTAAGGCCCTGTTTCACCTGAAACCTCTGCACGGTCTAGCAAGGGGGATTTTATCTTCCAGTGAGGGCAGTGGCTGCTTCTGCAGGCTTAGGGGCTACATGTGAATTTGGATCTCTAGTCCATCCATCCTGATACCCCAAGTTCTAGGCTTGTACTCTTTTCCTATCAGGACCCTCACCTCAGTACAGAGGACTTGTCTAACAGAATCCATCCTTCTTCTAGGCTCTGCCCTGCCACCACGAGGTCCTCTCCAGGTCCTGCTTGTGGTTATAGGTGTCTCTCCTGTGCTGCTAGGGAGGATCTCTGGTCACCCTGTGCTTCAGGCTGTGGATTAAGAACTGAGCCTATACTTTTATTTCCATGTACCAGTAGCACTTTATCCATTTCCTCAGCCATCTCCATAATCTTCAGTGCCAGGGACCTTGCCCCAGCCAGTTCTCCATCCTTTTTGTCCCCTCCCCATTCACTGGGGCAAAAGGTGTGAACAATGGCCCTGTTGTTCCATGCTGGAGGCCATCACTGCTCCATCAGGGGAGGACTAGCATCAGGGGAGGGGGATCCATGCTCACAATTCCACCTTAGCATCTGTGTCTTGTGGCTGCTCCCTGGTCAGTTAGCCAAGCTGAGTTCCTTGGGAGCAGAGCCTGAGTGGAGGGTCCTTGGGGCAGTGGTTTGTTAGGAGGAGGGTACCCTGGGATGTAGGATGAAAGCACTCAGCAAAGATGTGGACTCCAGCCGGTACAGATCTGGAGGTTGCCTGCTGATTACCACAAAAGCCTAGGATGCTTGTCTGTTGGTCTGGGAAGGGTGTGAAGGTTCCAGAGAAACAAAGCCCATAGAATGTGTAAATATACATGTATTGAGGAGCTGGCTCAGGAATTAGGAAGAAGGATGAGTCCCAAATCTGTAGCATGTGTAGGCAGAGACCTAGGAGAGCCGATGGTGCAGGTGGGGTCCGAAGGCCTCCTAGTGGGAGCGCTCCTCTTCTGATTTTTGTTCTAGTCAGGTGTCATCAATTAGATGGGGCCCATCCTTCTAGGGAGGGCAAACTGCTTACTCAAAATTCACTGCTGCAAATATTAAATATCTAAAAACATCCTGCAACTTGTTACATAAGTTTACACAGCAGGGTATGAGGGGCTGGAGCCTAAAACCTGGAGACAAGAGGGTCAGCTCAGGGAAGAGAAGAGAACTGCCAGGAGGGCCTGGTGTCTGGCTAAAGAGTGGGCAAGACAGGGCACTGCTGGCATGCAGACAGCCTTGCTCTGGCTGGTAGGGCTCACCAGGGAGCAGGCTGTGGGCCTGGGAGGTGGAGAAAATGAGGTGTAGAGGCCAAGAAGGGGCTCCAGTGCCAGCAAGGGTGGACAGTGTGCCCTCTGGAAAAGGCAGTCATCAAGTGCTTGGGGTGGCGGTAAGGTCACAGGGTACAGACACGCAGCCATGCCCAGTCCATTCCCAGGTCCTCTGCTGTGTCCTGGGGCAGCCATGCCACTCTGGTCACCAGGGGTTCACTAGCTCTAGGCCAGGCTCTAAGGGAGCTGACCTGTCAGGACCAGCTCAGACCTTGGGCTCAGACACAGCCAGGCTGACAGGGTGGCTTTGGCCTGGCCAGCTGAGTGACCTTGGGATGTCACTTCACTGTGTCATTTCAGTTTCTCCCAACAGATGGAGATCACCGTGGGTGTCACGGTGATGAAACAGAGCCACCACAGGGTTCTGCTGCAGCAGGATCATTAGGAGTTGTGGCGTTTGTCCGGAATCCTTAGACTGTAAGTGGAAGAAATCCAGACTGGCTTAAGGAGTTAAGCAAGAAAGAAACAAGCAAGAAAACTAAAAGGAATTCAGTTAGTGGAGCATATGACTAAGATGATGAGGTTAGGTCAAGCTGCATCCAGGTTCCTCCAGGACTTTTTCTATGGTACCAGGGATCAAACTCAGGACCTTGAGCTTTCCAAGCAGGTGCTTATGCTGTTGAGCTGTCTCCCTGGCCCTGGCTGCAGGTTGTTAAATCTTGTTTAAAAGTGCATCTTGCTACTGGCTTGACTTTCCCTAATGGTCTCCAAACTCTAGGCTCATCCTCTCTACCAGTGTGGCAATTTGGCACTGCGAGAAGCCATATTCACCCACTTGAAAAGCAAAATTCAGTGATTTTTCGAAAATTAGAGAGTGGGAAACCATCACCACAGTCAGTCTTAGGGCATTTTAATCCTGCAAAGAGGTCTCTTGGTCCTGTTTGCATCTACTCCCTGTCCCCACCTCCAGCCCTAGGGAACTACTAATCTACTTTCTGGCTGTATGGATTTGCTTTTCGTGGATGCATCATATAAATGGAATGATGTATTATGGGACCTTCTGTGTCTGGCTTTTTAAAATACCTAGCATGTTTTTGAGATTTATCCATGGAGTAACACATACCAGTACTTTGTTCATACTTTATTACTGAGGCATATTCCATTAGAGAGCTATATAACTCACAAGTCTTTTAGTCCACGGGTTGTTTTTATTTTCTTAATGGTGACTTTTGAAAGCTGAGAGTTTTTAATTTTGATGAAGTTGAGTTCATTGATTTTCTTTTTAAAAATATTTATTTATTTCGTACAGAGTCTTGCTAAACAGCTCAGACTTGTTGTGATCCTCCTGTTTCAGCCTCCCCAGTGCTGGAATTGCAGGAATGAGCCACCACATCCAGTTTTGGTGGCCAGTATGGTGCTGCCCAGGGTTCTGGGGCTGGCATGGCATGCAGTACCAGGAATCAAACTCAGGTCCTTGTGTTTGCCAGGCAGGTGCTTAGACCGCCAGCTATCTCCCCAGCCTCAATTTTCTTTTTCTTATGAATTATGCTTTTGGTATACGTCCGTGAAATATTTACCTAACCCAAGATTTTGCTTTATATTTTCTTCTAGAAGTTTTACAGTTCTCTGCCACAAGGCCTTCTCCAAAGGCTTTCTCATATGTTGGGACACACACACACACACACACACACACACACACACACACTGGTTATGGCAATGTCATTCTGTCACCATCATCTCTTGGTGAGGAGCACTCCCAGGTCCAGCCCGTACTTTATGCAGATGGGTAGACAGGTCACAGGCATGGGCTCTCCTGCTTCGGGCAGCAAATCCTAAGAGGAAGATCACACATCCCCAAGGAAAAGCAGAAGTGTGGGAGACGCCCTCACCAGACAACTTCAGCTAAGCAGCTCGGAGTCCAATCTGGACCCTTTTCTTTTCTCCCTCACTCTGTTCCCGCAGGCTCACCCTTTCCTCCCCTTAGCACCTCCCCAGCACCTTAGGAAAGAAAAGAAAACCCTCCCCTAAGCTGACCTTCTGCCTCCTCCCTGGTGGACACAGCTGTCCAGAGTGGGGGCATCACAACGTCGCCGCCTACCAAGTCAGTGACTCCCTACCTGGGGCCTGAGCCTATTGGTACAAGAAGTTCCCGCCAATTGTCTCTAGCACTGCAGAGTCAATGAAGGGAGTGGGCAATGATGGCCACAGAAGGAGGAACCATCTCCAGGGCCTTCCTCACACACCTTAGTATTTAAAGAGAACCTCAGTCCTACCCTGTCTGAAACTGGGATTCCTTCCACCACAACCACCGTCGTCCAGAAAAAGTTTTGTTGTCATTCACATTCTCCTTGCCAGTGTCATCCCCATCTTCTTCACTATATCACCAACATGGCTATCAGCAGCGGCAGCCTACTGTCACCCACCATTGTCACCAGGTCCTCTGGCCCCGTCTTCACCAGCACTTTCATCATCTTCGTTCTCACCACCACCATTTATCAGACACCTTCTGGTGTCTAATCTCTACACAGACCTGACACAGTGTTGGGTCTTTCCATGCTTTATTACACCATCCAATGTGGTGGGGTTGGTTCTAATAATCTGAGGCCCAGAGAGGTAAACTGGCCCCAGATATCACATATGATAAGCAGGGGCTGGCCAAATAGGTCAGTGGATTAAAGAGCCTGCAAGCAGGCACAGGGGGCAGGAGTTCAATCCCCAGGTCTGCTGTGCTGGCCTTGCCCCTGGGACGCACGGAGATGGCAATTGAGACTGGGTGTGGTGGTGCCTGCCTGTAATTCCAGTTCTTGGGAGGCTGTAAATAGGTGGATCACTTCGAGTCTGATCTAGTAGTGATACCCTGAACACCCTATAGACCCTTCCCTAACAAATACAAAAAAAAAAAAAAATGGTGAGCAGAAAGAGGTGTATGAATTCACATTTTTCAGATTTCCAAAGCCCAGTTCTATCAGTGGTGAGTTGACCTCTGCAGTGTACTTCCGGGTCAGGGAGGTCACTGACCCCACCAGGGAGCAGCTCCATCTCTGCACAGTACTGACAGCTTTCCTGCAGCACACCTTTCCCCAGTCCTAGTTCTGCCTTTTGGTCTGACTTCTGGCCCATTTGATAGTTCTACTCAGGTCAAAAGTCAGCTCAGCTGTCTGCCTGAGCCTCATGGGTTTTGGGGTGAGCATTACAGTCCTTCCACGATTGCACATGTGACTGGACACTTCCTGTTCCTTCCTCAGTGACTTCTGTTCCTCCTGGACTTCTGTGACCCTGTCTTCTTTGTGTTCCCTTCTTGCATTTCTACCCAATAGCTACAGAACATGTCACTCTGTTGCTCAGAACTCTGCAGTGGACCCTCTCAGCAATAAAAAAAAAAAAAAA
>NDGM011086182.1:0-10999 GCA_002564305.1 Octomys mimax | reverse complement strand
TTTTAAAGCTATGGTTCCATACAACTGTTTTCTGGGTACACCTTTCTAAAACTTCATATTTATTTATAAACCGAAAAAATAGATCTATTCTGGAAGAGTTCTCTGATCAACCATGTATCTATGTGATATAAGAGATTAATTTCTTAAATTTATATGCATATTATTTTCATAAATCTGAGTGCTTTATAAAGACATCAGAAAACCTAGGTAGGCAAATACATGCTATTAACCTTTTATAGTCAGATGATACTAAATTAAACAGAACAGAATTTCCTGTTTTATACTTAAATTATTTTCACTTACATAGATATATCTCACTGTTGAAGGGAGCCAATGACTATATTTAAAATTTCAAGACCCTAATACATTTTAATAGTATTTAGAAAGATATGTGCAAAACACAAATCAAGAATAGACACATTAATTTTGCTTTAGAGGAATCTAAATAATATATTTAATCCAAATATTCCAACATTGACATCCCTAGGAATCATGAAAAAGACAGATACCATCATGCAAAGCAATTCTGTTATCAAACTTAATTTGTGCTAGTATGTTCATCTAATGGCGAATATGAGATCTTTATAATGGCATATAATTAGATCAACAGAAGAAAAGATGTCAGAAAATACTTTGAGGCAATGCCACTGCACCAGCTCTGGGTTTAATTAAATTAGGTTGACGCACCATCAACATTAGCTCAAAATACTGATGTTAGTTTTATAAGCGCATAAATCTGTTGTAGGTACAAACTTAAAATTCTAATGCCTTTTCTTTGTATAGTGGCAAAATTGAATATCTGAGTTTAAACTCCTTCCAACTAATGAAAATCAACAGTGAGAAAATAAATTGCCTCAAAACATTTTCCGACATCCTTTATTCTCCTGATCTAATTATATGTCATTATAAAGATCTCATATTCACTGTTAGATGAACATACTAGCACAAATTGAGACTACTATGTAGCTGTTCTAAAAGGAAGTCTCTATTTCCTTAAGCACTTCAGTTCCAAGAAGAATTAAACACTGAAAACTTGAGCAACTGGTCCAAAAGCAAATTTAGGATTTAAAAATATTAAGAAATATTGAGTTGATGCCTGGCGGGTTCGGGAATTAGTGTCGGTTCCACGTATCCCAACTCCCAGCTTTAGGCAAATGTAATGCCGCGCTTCTAGTTACCTTTGTCACTATTAATGAAATACAAAGATGTGTATCTTAGCCAATCCTTTACTATTACAAAATATATGAGGCAATCAACATAGCGCACCTGCTTAGGCAGGCACAGGGGCTGAGGGTTCGATCCCGGCCGGTGGTGCAGCCGGCCCGGGGCGCACTGAGATGGAGACTGAGACTAGGTCTGGTGGCGTGTGTCTGTAATCCCTGCACTTGGGAGGCTGAAAAGAGGAGAATCACTATGAGCCCGATCTGTGTAGCGAGACCCTGTAGAACCTGTACTAAAATGCATTTACAAACACAGAGAACTAAACAAACAAACAAATCAACATGACAATTTTGATGGTTCGGTCCATAGCTGAGTGGATCCCAAGATTCAGGTCTGGGGGAAAGCAACACCTCGCAAAGGAAGCGCAGTGCGGAGCAAACTGCAAACCTCATCAGCCAGGAAGGAGATCCTGAGGGAGAGGAACAAGGGGCGCGGAGGCCGGACGTGCACAGTGCCCTCAAGGATACTCCTCAAGAGACCTAGGGTGCCCCAAAGCCCAGCCCCCTAGTGTTCCGCAGCTCCTCCCCAGCACCGCCCTGGGGATCCTGCAGGGTGATACGTGGGCCTCTGGGGATCGCCCAGCTCCCACCCTTAGGCAGCCACCTTCTCCTTTTATATAGAATTGTTTCCATTATTTGCGCGAAAAAACCCTGCTACATTCACTTCAAAGTTCTGACTCTATGAAAGCTGTCAGACTGAAAAGAATGAAAATATTTTGGCAAATATTTCACTAATTCTTTTGCATTTTTATCCTGAGCAGTTCCTTCAGCGAAACACGTTCCTCACTTGCAGCGCAGTAATGAACCTAACTAATCAAACCACAAGTGAGTAATGAGGCAAAATGGGAAATACCGAACAAAACTGTGCTATTTGAAAGAAAATCAATAAACTTCACTGGCATATTCCTTGAAATAGATGTAATAGATTTGCTGAAATGAAAATCCCTGCTTTTAATAAAAATATACCACTAAACAAGCATAACTGTCGCATAATAAAGGCCCAAGTATAATCCTATCCACTGCTCCTCTAATATTTATTCCAGGGCATCATAGTCTTATGTCTTGTATAAGAATTTGGCCATTTCCCAGAGCTTCTCTATTCACAATTAGATAAAGTCCTGTGACATTCAGGAATTATGATTGACTAAACTGTTAAACAGCACTCCATCCTCCTTCAGGGTAAGATTTATTTTCTCACAGGTTCACAGTCAGAGCTATGTTTGCTGAGTGTGCCCCTCCAGGACATGCGGGCATTGTGAAAAGTCCCCCACTTTTTACACACTGTCTTTCCTAACATACCTGGCTGGGGCAGCAATAGAGAAAATATTATTTGTCTCCAATATTCTTGATAATGGGTAAAGTACGCCACTCTAGCTTTTGAATGAGAAGTGAAAAACTCTTGCTGAAGAATGTAATTCATACTTGATGTCACAGCTGGAGGTTTTCGCTGTCCTGAAATCACTGTCTGATAGATTTTGCTTTCTTCACATTTGGGCACTTGCATCATTTTAAAAATAGGAAATTTTTGAAATTGATATTTACATATGAGAAAATATGCTTGACATTTGAACATTATTTTTAAAATTGTATGTTACTAATAAACCACACAAGTGAAAGGGTCAGAAAGCAAAGGTAAGGCTGCTGACTTATAAGTTAGAAATACATCGTGTGGCTTCAAAGAAGTAAGCCTAAGCAATGAGCATCACTAGCAAATGATCTTAAATTAGATCAATGTTTATTTACAAAATTACAAGCCTTCAGAGATCAGCCTAAGATTCAAGGATAGTAAAAGCAGGTCTACTGACTTTTAAAATACAAATATTGACCAATAAACACTCAATTATTATAGTAACTGTTAATGACACATATTTGCCACAAAAAGACTAATGTCTCAGAATATAAATTCCAAGAGGCACCAAAGGGAAATGTTTCAAAAATGTTATAAGAGGCGTGAATGTACTTCAGTGGTATCCTATTTGCCTAGTATGTATGATGCCCTGGATTTAATCCCTACAACTCCCCGAAAAGGAAAATGTTATACAATTATCTTAAAGTCTTAAAGTACTGAGCAAAAATCAAACCACACCGATAATTTTGCTGTCATTATTTATGAAATAAGTGAGAATCAATCCCTTAAATAATTTCTTGTATAAAATTTGGCTGGAGTGACACTTGCTTTATATTCAATATATCACAAACATCAAAGAAATTATCCATGCATGTAAAAAATATCATCAAATAGGAATCTAATATAATTAAAAGTAGTGATAGTGGTAGTATTTTTAAGCATATTCTTTGCCTTTTAAGTGGAACAAATTATATTTTTCATAACAGTTCTTGATATGGATTCATTTAAAAATTAAAATGTTTACTTTGCTTCAAAAGATCTACATTTATGATTAGATATTAAACTAATACATGTTTTGAAAAGCTGAGGAACATTTTAATGCAATTAATAGGGAAATAGAACACAAATGAAAATATTTTTTCCTTTAGCAAAATGTTATATAACTTTATTTATTTTTTATGTATTTGGTACAGGGTCTCACTACACAGCTTGGACTCATAGTGATCCTCCTGTTTTCAGCCTCCCCAGTGCTGAGCATCTGTGCACCACCACGCGCAGTCTCAGTGGCCAGCTCAGCATGCCTGGGGGTGGGGCCAGCGCCGCATGTGGTACTGGAGATTGAACCTCAGTCCCTGCACTTGCCTAAGCAGGCACTTACTCTGCTGAACTATCTTGCTGGCCCTATATTATATAACTTTAAAATAATGAAAATAATTAATGACCACACTTTTTTAACATGAAAGGAAGAGAATATGGAACACTATTCTTAGACAACTCCTCTAGCTAATACATCAGATACTTAATAGTAGGCTCTGCTGGAAGTATCAAAATTTTGACAACTCTTTGATTCTAAATTAATGCTACAGTATTAATATTCAAGAATGTGGACTAGAAACAAAAGCAATTCTTATTTCATTATTATTTTGCCACCATTAAACCAATTACCAGATTGGTAACATTATAGAAAAGGTTCCTAGAAATAGCTGCATTACTCAACTTAATGATCATAAAACTCTCTAATGGGGAAGGAAGAATGGAATATTTAAGGATGAAAGAAGTTAGCAAACACATAATACTTTGTATAACATTTTATAAGATGTTAACACTTTGAGAAAGTTCATATCTTCTTCAAATTTAACCTATCAAAGTGTTAAACATCTATTTCTATGTGGAAGGAGGGAACTACATATTTACTTAGAATACAAAAACAGAGGAAAACAGGAGCTTCTGAGGTGTTCATTTTTTTCCCTACAAAATGATTTGTCAACCTCTCTTTGAAACACTCCCTGATTGTTCCTGGTTTTGTTAGTTCCTGTTTATTGTTTTTCTCTATGTTTCTCTTTTAGCTTATCCTGGAATTTAAATATAGTCAAAGCCCCACATGTAGTGTTCTGGTTATTTTTCTTTATATGTTCCAGGAGTCATTTTCTTTCTAGATTTGACTATTACCTATCTATATTTCACTTCTCAGGCCTGTTCCCCAAACTGTTCTGTCTCATACATTCTTCTCATGAACCGAGCAGTAAAAACATCCAGAAGTACTCACCTGCTTATCTTTTTAAAAGTATTTTAAAATTTCTCATACAGTCATACAGTTAGCCCTTTCTCTCAGACTTAGAACCTTGTAATACCCTGTTTCCCTTTAAAGTAGGATTGAGTTAGTCTCTGGATGTATCAAATCATCCATCATCTTAACTTTGTTCTGTCTTTCAGATTCCATCTTCACTATAAGACTGCATAGAAAATTACAGAGCAAATCTCAGCATCTCTCTGGTGCCAAGGCTTCATAAAATTACCTCCATAAACCACAGCCACATTTTTGCCAAGTCTACTTTAGTCAAGTTTACTTCCCCAAGTTAACTGAAACAAAACTGAGCTTTTTGATTACAGCAAGTCCTGAGCACTGAATTAGTAAATGAAAACTAGCACACTAACTGACATGAGTATGGTACATGACTTCCCATCATGCAATTTTTATTAAATAATGTAAATATCTTCCCCTAGTCTTTTTGTGCATTTAATACCATACTTAAGCTCATGCACAACTATTTTACAAACTCAATTTTATTATTTTTGAAATCATAGAGATAAAACTAGATAATTTATAAAATATATAAGATTTATGAATTCTCCACTTTTACAATCAATGGTAAACCTCCAACTAATTTTGTATCCAATATAATGAAGATTTCACTTTTAAAAAATAAGCTATCCACATGATTATAAACATTAAATAACATATCCTGTGTATAATTGTGTGTGGAGACATCTATTTATTTATTTATCCACCTTTCATAGGAAGTTTTTGAGCCACTAATTTTATAACATGTCAAAAACTGTGCTTTAATACAATCTATAGAGTGAACATTCATACATTGAAATGTTTTTCCATTTGTAAGCAGCTAATTAGTACAAATGACTTCTTTACCTGCCTCCACTTATACTTCCAGTTTTAAAATGATTTTACCAACCTTTTATTTTGATTAGAAAGGTGTACTACGAAACTGTTACTTTATTGTTTTCCCCTTTTTTTAAAATCTCAAAAATATGTCAATGGTAATTTTATGAGTAAAGATCATATTTAAAATATCAAATCCATGATAAATGTCATCACTATGCATTTCTAAAATGTAAACTTAATTAAATAAATTGGAAGCTGAATGACATTATATGTACATTATATTTTTTTCTTTTTTGGCAAAACCGAGGATTGAACTCAGACCCTTGTGCTTGCCAGGGAAGCGCTTATTCTACTGAGCCATCTCCAAGGCCCTGTACATATAATTTTAATTGAGTTAAATTTAACTATCTTAAAATCATATTTTGCCCAGTCTTAATGCTATGAACTAAACTATTTTTTTGGGAAGAAAGGCTTAAAAATTGTAAGAATAACACTCTGCTTTAAACGTCTAGTTTATTTCTTTCCTTTGTTCGCCAACGGAGCTTGATCAGTGTTTGCCGACACCTTCCGTGAGAACTTAGCAGAACACATCTCATCATCTCCGCATACAAGGTAAATGCATTACGGCTGTGATTTAGCAGAAAAGAACATCTGCCCCTTCGTATTCACAGATATCAAAGCTGCAGACTGCAACTTCACAACTTATTCCTTTCCCTCTCTTCCAAAGCAGGAAATTCAACTTATCTTTTAAATACTGACTGGCACATCCACTCAGGCTGCAAGCAGATTTTTCTTAGCTAGACAGCCGGTGGAGGAAATGATGTTATATTATTAAGTTTTTAAAATTTTACTGCAGAAAACATCTTGTACAAAACTATTCCAAGATGTTGTACAAAACTATTCCAAGATGTTAATCATAACACTCATCTTCAAAATGATACATTCTAACCTTTATATCAATGTAGAAGTTCAAAGTTACATATTATGCTACATAGCCAGAAAGAACACTGCAGTATGAATGAAGGCTTTGTTCACATAGACAGAACATATTGTTTCATGATGTATATAACATGTTTATCATAAAAGTTCATGTTCTATTCAGTGTTGCAAATTTGTATGAATATTTTAAGTCTAAAAACCTTCATGATTAGTTTTAGAAACACAATTCCAACTTTTTTTACAGATTACAACAAAAGTAAAAATCAGATAACTTAGTGATGTGGTTAATTGTTAACTGATTCATACTTTTCTCAAACTCACACTTTTATTATAGACACACACACACACACACACACACACACACACACACGCACATGCACACACAACGATACACATCCTTCTTTAACATAGAATCAACAACCAGAAGAAAATATTGTATCTGGTATATATAAATAATGAAAATCCATATTTATTGGACTTGTATAATGCTAATGTTTTTTGTTTGGTTTGGTTTATGAGATATGGTCTTGCTATGCAAGTCATGCTGGCCTTGAACTCATACGTAGCGCAGGCTGTCTTCGAGCCCAAGGTGATCCTCCTGCCTCAGCCTCCCAAATGCTGGGATTATGAACATGTGCCACCATATGTGGCAATGCTTATGTTTTGCTATCCACTACATAATAAAATTTAGAGGCATAATTTGCAACAAATTTGGAGGCTGCATTTTGAAATATCAAAAATGGCAATGCATATTAGTTTTAGCGGTAGGAAAAAAAGACATTGAATTTTGCTGGAAAACAAATAAGTCTGATGAAAATTACAAATGATGTTTTTCAGTGCTTTACATTGAACTGAAAATAAAGCAAATATATTTAGAGAATATAAATAACTTGTCCAAGGCCATATTATTAATTATTAGCAAAGCTAGGATTTTTTTAAGTATGGTTGACAGAACAAAATAAATGCAATTAATCATTGTTCTATTCCACTGTATGCTGTTGGTTGATTGGATCTATATAAAATTCCCTTTTACAGTGCTAGTTTATAAAATCAAGGTACCTATTAGAGCTTTATAATCATGTGAGAAACACAGTTTTGATTTGCTCAGATGCACGCTATTGAGCTGACTGTGAAATAAAGTGCTTTTGCTTACTTAATAAGCACTTGCAAAACACTTAATTCAGATCAGTACTATTCTAAGAATCTTCTAAGTATAAGCTTTTTAATCCATAAAACCCTGAAGTACATACTACACAAGGGGTATAAGGGTTGGAAAAATATAAAGGGTAATGTCTCTATATAATTGTATAGACACCTAATTGTATATATATGAAGTCATATATATTTAAAATTTTTTGTGTAAGGTCAGTTCAACACCTAATAGGATGCCAAGCCCAGATTTGAACTCAGAGAGAGTAACTGAAGGCCTTGAAACCATGGTGCCTCAGGACGTTCTCACGTTCAGTGATTGCATCTCTGACGTGTAACTGTTCTCCAGGTCTAATGAACCTCAAGAGATATTCTCAGGAAGCCAACATCCACACCAATGGATGCTTGTCACTAGAGTGGATGTTACTATACTCTTTCCATCTGGATGGCTAGCAGTAAGACTTTATTAGTTTTGTCTAGCTTTTTGCCTGCAATTAGAGCATTCTGCCATTGGGTGCTACCTTCCTCATGGCTTATGCCTGAACTGACCCTAAACAGTTTGTAGTCAATATTCCTTTATTTATTTACTTATTTATTTTATTTTATTTTAATAATTTTATTGAGAAAGAAGTAGCCATGAGATAGTTTCAAAACAGGTTAGTTGTACAGTTACAATAATTAATACATTGCATGTTGTTGCCTTTGTAGTAGTTGTTCCTAGTACGAGATGCAGACATTATATGTTGTCTAAACACTATTAGTTCAAAACCTTCTTCTCACAGAACTAAGAGAAAGTAGCTGTATATTTATGCTATTTTGTATATACAGATATATATTTTTTCCACTACAAAATGGTCCTTCATTTATATCCCCTTTTTTGTTTACTTTTGTCAGAGATGTTATTCCATTGCCATTCATATACTGTAAGTACATGAATTCAGCAGAGTAACCCAATATAGTCCAGTAGTCTATAATAGTAGTGGGTTATCCACAAAACTTAAATTAATTAATTAAAAATAGTGTAACTTAATTTCCATTTATGAAGAATCTTTTTCAAACAATTTTTCTCTTTAGAATTATCACAAATTGATGACCCAAATTTCTTTCTCAGTTAGTTTAATGATTCATTCAAATTGAAATGAAAAGAAGCCCTAGTATTTTGTTTATTACTTGGGAAAAGAATCCGTGCAAGTCCGCTGGGTCGTGAGCTTCCCAGTCTCAACAGCAGCAACACAAATGGCAGCACCCATGACCATCTCCAAAGCACTTGCAATATGTTACAAGCTGCCCTAAAGTTTTGGCATATCTTGCTTATTTTAATCTTCACCATTACCAGCTAAGGTAAATACTGCTAGCAATCCCTGTTTTTAAAACTCAGGCATACAATGCCATTGCTAATCTCACCTATCTTTACCATACAATTGAGTAAGTCACCTTGCTGGGATTTCTTCTGGATGTTCTGGCTCCATAGTCCATCTGTCCCATTTCTGGGCTGTCCTAACTGTCTACTAAAGCAGTGTTTGCAACCTAGAAATTATGAATTCTTAGTTTCCACAATGCTTTCTCAGTCCAAACTACCAAGGACAGGAAAAGAAGAAAGAGCAGGAAGATGCAGAATGATCACTAAGTTGTTGTCTTTCCCCACCACCACCTCCTCCTCCTCCTCCTCCTCCTCCTCCTCCTCCTCCTCCTCCTCCTCCTCCTCCTCCTCNTCCTCCTCCTCCTCCTCCTCCTCCTCCTCCTCCTCCTCCTCCTCCTCCTCCTCCTCTTCCTCCTGCATTTCCTCCTCCTCCTCCTCTTTTTTCAGAAACAGAGTTTTGTTAAGTCATTAATTTGCCTAGGTTGGGCTCAAACTTGTTATCCTCCTGCCTCAGCCTCACAGAATGCTGGGATTACAGGCATGTGCCACCATGCCTGGCTGTCTGTCTAACTTTTTTGATCTGTCCTAGTGTTCACCTACTCATGTGTTCAATATATCCATAGGCATAAATATTTAATATGTGCCTGAACCGAAAAATAAAGATGGAAGCCGTATCCACAGAAAGTACTTCTCTAAACTTCATCAGTAATTACAACAAGAGCTGATTTTCCTTTTCATCAGAAAGGAATACAGTCTTGGCTAATATTATTTCAGCAACATGTTCTAATGACTTGCCTTAATTTAAAACTCTCAATTTGGTGCATATACTGACAAGGTTGATGGGTTTTATTGGTTATTATTTCAAGAGTTATTCTTTTGCAGATATAACAGTATAATTCAATCGAGCCTTCAAATTTGACAATATGCTATTCTTCATGCATTTTTAGTACAGAGAATCAAAAGTATTTCTTATTTGTGAAATTAATTAAATGATTTATTCTCTAATATTGCTACCTTTCAAATTCATGTGAAAAGACAGATTTACCACAAAAGACAGATTTACCATACATAAAAATATTAAGAAAGGAAGATAAACAGTTTTCATCACTACCTTAATTCCTTACCTTCTAAAATCTATGGAGACAATTGTCATCTAGTATATAAATGTGCATTTTAATTAATTGATAGGCTTTGAATTCTTGGAATAATTAACAGTAGTAGAAGCAAAAGTGCCATCAACTATTGAGTTTGGAAAAAAATTTTTCTTCAGTCCAATATGATCCTGAACTTGACCAAATTAAAGTGAAACTATAAAGTGTACAGACGGTCAGGAACACGTCCCTTCTCTTTTCTCTCACTGCACTCACACCACTGTCTCTGTACAACACTAGAATCCATGACTGGGTCTGCCCAAATGTTGCACACAGACCCAACAGTGTTGCATCCTTTTTCCTACACTGTCCCTGACTGAAATTTAAGTTTCTATAGAGATACCTGTCCTTAAATTCTGTCTTTTGCTTGGTGTCTCAAAGGTAGTTATGTGTAACAAAAGAAGATGAATATAGAGAGTGGGACGTCAGGCTTCTGCACTAGAACTTTCCTTGTGGTAACGAGGGAAGACCGGTGACCACCCGGCGCGGAAGCTGCAGCAGGTTTAAAAATGGGTGATGTTGAGAAAGGCAAGAAAATTTTTGTACAGAAGTGTGCCAAGTGCCACACTGTTGAGAAGGGAGGCAAGCACAAGACTGGGTCAAATCTCCATGGTCTCTTTGGGCGGAAGACAGGTCAGGCTGCTGGACTCTCTTACACAGATGCCAACAAGAACAAAGGTATCACCTGGGGAGAGGATACATTGATGGAGA
>NDGM011086153.1:0-10109 GCA_002564305.1 Octomys mimax | reverse complement strand
CACACACACACACACTAAATAAATAAATAAATAAATAAATGTTTAAAAAAAAAAAAAAGAAGTTAAAAATGTGTTATAAATCAAAATCAGTATTGAAAACTAGATCTTTTTTAAATTTTTTTTTAATTTTATGTATTTAGTACAGGGGTACAGGGTCTCACTACACAGATCAGACTCATAACGATCCTCCTGTTTTCAGCCTCCCAAGTGTTGGGATAAAGGCGAGTGCCATAATTCCCAATCTCAGTCGCAGTCTCAGCACACCCAGGGGAGGGAGCCAGTACAGCATACTGGGGATCAAACCCCGACCACTGCACTCTGCCTAAGCAGGTGCTTTAGTCCACTAAGCTATCTGGCCAGACCTTGAAAACTAGATCTTATTCCAGTTTATTACTTTTTCTGTTGAAGATGACCTGTTAGCCTCTTTTTAGTATTTTTCTATTAATGTCTGAAGTTGAATATGAAATTCCAGGAACAGTACATTTGGTATAGTATATAATGCCTATTTAGGGTGTCTGTTTAATGCTAAGATTGGAAATGTGCCTAATACAATGAATGTGTTTATATTTTATTAATGGACTACTTTTTTTTTCTTTCTCTAGATCCAAGGCTCGTGACACTAAGGTATTGATAGAAGACACAGATGATGAAGCTAACACTTGAATTCTCTGAAGTTTAGATTAGTATCCTTGGTTTTCCTACTCTACAATCCTTTCCTTGACCAACGCAACCTCTAGTACATTTTTCCAGCTGAAAACAGGAGAAAACACATTAACACATTTTCCGAGCTCTTCCAGATCGGATCCTATGGACTCCAAACAAGCTCACTGTGTTTCTTTTCTCTTCTTCTGGTTTAATTTTAATTTTCTATTTTAAAAACAAATATTACATCATTTTGCCAATCAGAGGACATTTTAAGGACAAAAACATAGTATCTATGGATTGTTCACAGTCACAAGGACACAGATACCTATCAGGATGAAGAACAGGCATTGCAAAAACTCTCTGATGGGACAGTACTGAGCCATCTCGGCTTCTGTTTGGCCCGGTTTTGACTGGTTAAAACCGGACATTGATTTTTAAATTTTTGTCAGTTTATGTGGAGAATTTTTTTCCTTTCCTTCATACCTAGCGCAAAGGCACTGGCCGCACTTGCAGGAAAAGTGCAACTTAGAACAGTACCTTCATTCATGAAGCTACTTTTTAATTTGATGTAACTTTTCTTATTTGGGGGGAGGGTTGCTGGGTGGGTGGGAAATATGATGTATTTGTTACATAAAGTTTTCTCGTTATTTATGAAACTTAACCATAAAAGAATGATACAACTCCTGTGCAATGAAGGTGATAACAGTGAAAGAAGATAGGGGAAACTAATACTGGATGACATTTGTAAGAGAAGTCCCATGTACCTCTTTCAGGAGACAACTTGCACCAGTTTGACTTTCTCTTTGCTTTTCATTTCAAGCCAAAGTTTTATTAGTAAATTCTAAGTTGCTGCTGCTTTAGAATCCAGAGCCTCGCTCCCATAGCAGGACATCCGACACATTTTCTTACCACTGCTTCAAATTCACATAAGGGGTTCTGATCCTTTTTTTTTTTCTCTGAGCAGACGTGGAATACTTTAGCCCATATTCCAACCATAGCAACTGAAGTTGCGTCTTACTATGCTCCAACATGAAGGGTGTAATAGTAATGTAACCTTTGCTCACTCTGAATTGGAAGACAGAGCCATTTCAGAGGCTTTTCACATTCTTGCTAGTTTTTTCCTCTTGTTTCATTCCTTTAGTGAGAATTTGGTTGAATTACAAGTTCTTTGTAAGGAAACCATATTTTTGAGCATAGAACAAAATATCTTTCCTTCTTTGTATTACATTGATACAAAAGACTTTGGTAACCATTTCTCTGAACAGTCTGAAAACATGAACATTGAATTTCATGCTGTCCCATGATAGAAAACTGCTCTTAAAATTTGAGGGTGTCTAAATCTGGTTATCTATAGGAAATGTATTTCTGAGTTAAGATTAATAATGGCCTATGTGCAATGACCATTTTACTCTTGTCTTATTTATTCCCTGCCTAAGTTCTCTTGATTTACCAGAAAATCATAAGGTGTTTTATTTTCCTGAATAGGATTGGGATTAAGTTTAGTGTTTTGGGACTGGCGATATAATTTTGAGATAGAGCATTTGCCCTGCCTGAATGAGGCCCTGGGTTTTTAAAAAATTATTTAACAGTTAAGGTGAAAAGCTATTATAAAACCAGGAAAAGTAAAGTTTGAACAATGCCCTCAGCCTTAGATGGAGAACCCAAAAGCTTAATTTTAGACGAAGAGTCAAATAGGCAGCTATTAACACTTGTATTATCTTAAAAACATGTAGTTAATTGCCCTTTTATTCATCACTTTTGCATTCAGCTTTTCCCTACATATCATAAATCTTTATTTATCCCTGTCATAATTCTAGTAAATTGTGTTAGAGTTGCTTTTAATACCAAACTTCTGCCAATTAACTGACAAATAGTCTCTTTTAAAAGGAGTTTGTTTCTTCTTTAGTCTGTATACTTGCAAAGTATATTCCCTTTCTGAATCAAGATTACTTTTTTCCTTAAAAATCATACAACTTTGCGGCTTCTATTGCTTTTATTTTGTTTTACCAAGTATGTCCTTTGTCCCAAAACTGAAGAGAAAACATTTGCTTTTTTAAACTTTAAATAAATTGAAATCATTATAATGATCAGTGGTAATGATTTAGTATCCCTTGGTAGATTAAAGGTTGCACTGTATCTACTTAGAATTTTTTCCCCTAACTATGCTGTTTTTTAAATTTTAATACATGGGGGAAAGATCACTGGTCTATCAAGCAACAGCAACAATTATTACTGAGTATATAGAGAATGATCAGTAATCAGTCATTCCTTACACAAATACAATCACCGTGCTAATGCATATCCAAAGCCATTTGAGTTGTCAGTTTCATTCTATTAGCAAATTACACACACAACACACACACACACACACACACACACACACACAGAGTTTTACAATTAACTTCTTGTATCTTAATTCCCCAATTTTTTCACTTAAGTGTATCTTATGACCAAGTTGTTCTTCCTCCAACTATTATGATTCTAGCCCTAATCAGTATTATTTTTTGTTAGACAGTGCTATGCTATGATAGAACATATTATTTTTCTGGTATGTTTGTGCTATTGGCATAGTCTAGTAAAAAGACATAAATTTCCACTTACTGTGACAGATACTGTACTATGTATTTCAACATGCAGCTTTATATAAAGAGAAAAAAGTTTTTTTCCTCATCAAGAAAGTTTGGGAGACAAGTATATGTTTAAATTATTTCCTTTAAAAGAGGCAGTGTGCATCTTTCATGTCTCAATTTTATATGCCCTGGCAATTGTGAATGTTATCTCCTACCTAAATTTTATTGGAAACTCATATTCACCGATACTCTCAAAAGAACTGTTAAGAGATTAGTATGACAGTCATTTTATAATCTAACCAAAGATAGAACTTCCATCCCACTTTAGATTTAGAATTTCTAGTATTCTCTTTATTTGAAAAGCACTCAATTTTAACATCAGTTAAAAATACTTCCCTAGAAGAATGAAAAGAAAGTACAAATAAAGAATAATTTTTTATTTTATAAGAGTATTAAAAGCATTACTATACGCAGAGAAATTAGAAAACAAGAGTGGTTTTTTGCTATGCACAAAAGAGTGCCTATATTTAAAGCTGCCTTGCCTGTACTATTACAAAAAATAATAGGTGACGTTAATGTCATACAGCAAGAATGAACTGATCGAAAATGATTAATTAGGCAATAAATGGTCATTTCTTCTTGAGAAAGAAGCTGAAAACCCACATGCAACTTTTTTTCCAGCACATAACCTTTAGACTCTGTAGGTGATCTGTTAACTTCAGATTCAGAAGCAGCGTGTGAGAGGAGAGTGCCAGTACTTCAGCAGGAGCTCGCATGAACTCTTAAAGAAGGAAAGTGAGGTCAGGCTCTTAGGATCCATTACTCCAGGTATTCAAAGGTGAAATTTCTGTTTTAACTGACCTCTTAAAGGAAGTAATTTTTTTTGGTCCTGTACTCGAACTCAGGGCCTCATACTTGCCAAGCAGGCCTTGTGCCACTGAGTTGGAAGTAAGTTACTGATACATGGTTATCTTTTCACGGTGATTTACCAAGGTACATTCACAGCTAGAAAAGGAGTTCATTTCTGTATAGATGAACTAAGTGAAAGTAAGAATACTGAGTCACCCAAGTAGCACACTAACAGACATTTACTTGGAGAAGAATAAGATAATTTTGAAGCCAATAGAGAAGAGCAAGGAAATGTGGGACCAGGGCAATGGAAGCCAGTCATTAGGAAAGCGTGTGAGCTGGAGGACGCGCAGGTGGTGCGTCTCCCTCTGTTGGCGCTTGTGACGTTGCTGGGAAGAGCAGCCTTTATTTTCCTATCATTACTTTACATTATTCAGGAAATTGTTCTTTATTCCCAAATGCAATTTTCTAAGCAGTGACTAGAACAATTTCTTACTCTGAGGAAAATAATTTAGAAAATTGCCATATCTATTGTATTATTTTTTAAAATTGGGTTCACTAATTTGGTGAATAGGTTTCAGGTTATTGCTCTTGTAATAGAGCAACCTATAATTGCTCTTATAATAATATTGCTCTTTCCATAAAATTTACCTAACTCAAGTATTTATTATATAGCATAATTGAATCGTTAAAATTAACAAAGCTTCTTAGATTTAAAAATAATCTTATTGAATCTATGGCTCTCTCTAGTACAGCAATCACTGTATTTTTTTCAAATGAAATAAGCCAGTGTCATTACAGTGGATCTTTAGTGACTTGTTAGTATAGAAATCCTGATCAAACCTTGGGGAAAGTTAGGTAAAGAAAAGTAAATCACTTTTATCACCTTGGTTCAATTTTTACTTAGTTAATTTAAAATATTTCTTTTCCTTGTAATTAAAGCAAAGAAAGTTAAAGTTTTAAATGTATATATATATTTCTACATTACAAATATCAGTCAATACTAAATCTTAAAGTCTCCCAACTTTTCTACATTGTAAATATACAACATTACATTTGGTAATTAGCAATAGAGTTCATTTTATTCTAGCATAGGAAATCTCTGCTTTTTGGTATTACAAACCACAAACTAACCAACATTAATCGCACTTGATTCTCCAAATATGAAAAAGTAAAAATCTCACTAAATTTGACAAAGGTTTTGGAGAATTTTGCCGGGAAATGAAGAAAAGCCTGCTGCTTGATAGGTCTCATGATGCCTTTCTTGTATGAATCATCCAAACACACTCAGTTGCCCTCAGAAACAACTTTCCAGAATACATTTTCTTAATTCCTGGTAGAAGAAGAAGTAAAAGGGACGAAATGAGTTTCCCCTGAAAAGAGCATCATTGTACTAATTTTTAACTGAAACATGTTTCTTTGTAGCAGACCTATGGTTTATTATTGAATCAATCCTTCCTTCCATTTTTGATTTTTTTTTTTTTCTTCATATGGTGCCATCAACCTAAGGACAATCAAACGGCCTGTTGTTTGCTTGGACCCAGTATGCCTGTTAATTACACAGTTGCATCTTCAAATCAGTTATGTAACTTCCACTATATCCCCTTCCCTCTAGAGGTACTACTGCATATCAGGATAGATTGCAGTACTACTAGAAAGATGTGGACTTCAAAGAGCAAGGATTCCATCTCACTCTCCCTTGATCATTACCTTTGAAGTCCCTACCTACATTTTCCTGTTTGTCTATATCCACACCAGCATGGCAGAAATAGGGAGAAAGATTGTAAGAAATCCCTCAAGAGTAATTATTCATGACATTGTTTTGAAGTGTAAAGTAGAATTGTGAGCCACTCACATTTCAGTTGGAAAATGACAAAACTCTTATTAAAGATTTATCACATTGTGAAGATTAGTTTCTTGCCATTTTCTGGGTTAGCACGGTTGTTTGTATCATCGAAGAGTGTTTAGGAGAGAAATGGGGTAAAAAATGTATTTTTATTTTTAAACTGTGTCCCTGTGCTTGTGTTTCTTTCACACACTTAGCCTTCACACCGTGTTGGTCAAATGATACTATTCTATGAAATCTTGAACTATAGTTGTCAGAAGTAACTATGGATTGTGCTTAGTCCCCTGTGGGTGCTTCTTTCTTTCCCTCTTTTTTCCTTGCTTTCTTTCTTCCTCTCCACTCTGGTAAATGGAAAAGGTGACGTCAAAGAATTGATGCTTGCTTGGACTCATGTTGTTCCTGTGACTATGCTCTTAGCTGTCTCCTTTTTCCTTCTTATATGGGTAGTATTCTTATGACATGTGGAGTTCCCTTCTTGATAAGTAGTTTAAATGCACAATGTGGTACTGTTTTATAGTTTCTAGATGGTTGTATAAAGCAAAAGTTAATGTGGTTATGTGTTTTTAAAGAAAAATAAGTGATTGGTTACAAAATTCTGTCCTTTTTTCATTATTACAAGCTGTTTTCCAACAGTTTGCCGACTCCTTTGTCATGGTAAATGGTTTGTGTCACTGTGTTTTTCTCTGTGGATTTCTTGGATTCCTGAACATGGTTCCCCTTATAATTAACTTGTATATGGGCTTAAAACAATACAATGGTGAAATTTTTTTAACTATTTTACTAAATTAAAAAATAATCTTAAGTGGCCTTCTTTCTTCAGGTAGTACATGAGGTTTGACTTAAGCAATGAGATTAGTGCAACAAATTCTTTTTTTACTCACATAAAGAATATCAAATACTGTATTAAATGTTTCATTACGTGTTAGAGCTGGACACTTGTTAGCACTACCTGTCCATGCTTTGTGTAGGAGCATAACACTCCCTGCTGAATTCCTCCATTAATTAGGACTCCTGGTGGTTGTCTAGGAAAAATCACAAATTAGCTGATCCTAACTTGAATATACCCAAAAATATACTGGCTGGAGCATGAAAGCTTTTTTTTTTTTTTTTAATTTTAATACCATTGGCTTTTTTACTGTATTTCTGTTTAGGCCAAATAAGAATTTGATAATATGGGGTTTCTGAGTCAAAGTCAGGATATGCTATGAATATATATGAACCACTAGATATTTAAACCCCTCTGTACAATTTAATCATACGTATTCAATATTTATATGCCTCTAGTTTTTTATATTTCCAAATATGTAGTATTGCTGTTACAGGTGGATTGATGAACCTTCTCAATTTGTTTATGAAGAGGGAAAGACTTAGAGTGGTGAAGTCTCCTGTCCCAGATGGTTTGAGGAACATTCGCTCACTATCCATCTTAGACACACCCAGAATCCATTGACTTTTAGTGTTCGTATTTTTTTATTAGGTCTTTTTGAAAGGTTATAGGAATAATGGTCAATTTTATACTTTCTGATGAACTTATTTTTTTTTAGTCCATAGGGGAATTGTGGAATTCTTATACTTTTTAAAGGAATAATTTATTTATTGAGGTTCTAATATGTGCTAAGTATTACTTTAATGAGGTTGGCTTTATTACCCATAGTTTTATGGACACAAGAAGAAGAAATAAAATTATTTTTCTAAACTATTTTTCTGAAACAACTGGCAAAAAAACCAAATTCCAATAGGTGTCAATACCCACCACACAATAAGCTGTATTTTCTATCTCAACATACGGATGACTACCCCTTCCTGGGAAGCTAATAAGCCTGTTATGATTTCCTGACCTTTTAAAAATAAAAGGGAGCAGGAGGGTGGCTGAATAATATCCCAATGATGGTCTCCCTACAGACACACCATGTTAAACAGCTATTCACTCACCCAACTGCCTTCACAGGAGTTAAAAAAAATCAGGTGAGAGACCACAGTTCCTGCTTTTAGTGTAACAAAGTCCTTGAAGAAGGCAGAAAGGTTAGAAATGTTTCTGCTAACACCTCCAACTCTCAAGCAAACCTAGCATGGAAGGAGATGCCTCTCACTTGGAAGAGAGAGAAAGAAAACTAAGGCCGGGCCTTAGAGTTGAAGCCCAGTATCAGGCCTGCCCCAGTGAAAGCCAGAAGCACTACCTGTTCCTGTAGACTGTTACCTAGACTGAATCACAGTCTGTGTTAGGGCAGGTGCGTAACAGTCTCCACCACCTTTCTCTTGTTGGCATAGCTGAGAATAAGACACCTTCTACTGGGAAGCAGACAACAGGGTTTTGTCCTTGGGCTCTGCCATACAGTCCAGGCCTCACAGGTGGAGCCTCTAGACTGGCCCTGGCATCAAGCAAAGACATATACCTGAGAAAGATAAAGTTTGGCTATATCACTGCTAGCCTTTGAGTGGGTCCTGGGCATACCCACTCTCCAAAGACTGTGTAGAAGAACCCTATGGCTTTAAGAATTAGACTACTTTGCATAAGCTTAGCTGGTATCAGGCATAAAGGTGAAAGGTCCTACATCTATCAACTGTTACCCACTCTTGGCCAGCATGGCAATCACAAAGCCTGTGCACAGATGGGTGTCTAGAATTGTCCTCAACCTGCATCACTACCAGCTTGTTAATGGATCTCAGTGTACCTCTGAGACTCTGGCACAAGCGAACATTTGCCAGCCTGGGCGGCCAAAGGGCTACCTTAACTAGTACTGTCCCAACCTTGAGCAGTGTTGCCTGGCTGGAAGACTACATTAACAGGGTAAGAAACCATGGTAAACACAAGACTTCGCTCTGGAACTGAGTGCTGGGCTAGTGAAATACAACACTGGGCAGATCTTAATGGTCCCATCCCAAGACTTAACTGTGGATGAGCCTCAATAACAGCATACTGCTGCAGAAGACATGCAGCCCCAGCTTTCACATTTATATTCCAGCGAGCATCACTGGTAGCTAGTTACAGGGTTCTTGGGCCACAAGTCCAGGTCTACATTTCCATCTCACTAGTAGACAGTCACAGACATAGAAGAGTGGGCTTCGGTCCTGTCACAGTGTTGTGCTTAGCAGGCTATAGACATAGGGCAGTGGTGGCAAACCTGTAGGGTGCATTTCACAGTGAGCTGTTTATATCATTGAAAGCTCTGAAAGGTTTTTCCTCACTGGCTTAGAGTATGAAAAAGATTGGCAGCATTATGACAACAACTGTGACAAGAGTGTGGAGCCTAAAACCAGGCAGAATTCTGCAATACCTGACCACATACCAGAAACTGGACAAGGCAGGTGGGCCAATTCCAGCTCTAGGAGGCGGCCTGAGGGGACAGATTACTGTTGGTATATATTTTACTAGTTTGAAGAGCATACCAACAACATATTTGGGGCAAACCTGAACTTAGATTACCTTTGTTATGGTTTAGTTCTAACATGACCCCCAAAAGTCTCACGTTGAGGGCTAGGGTCTGGTCAGGAGTGTGGCCTGGAAGGGTGTGTTCTTGCACAAGCCGTTCCCTTGGCTCTGCTTCTGGGCTGCCCTGTGCTGAGCACCTGGCTTGTGCCATGTTCTTTCACTATGCCACTTCTGCCTTGGAGCCAGCTGGCCATGAACTGAATCCTCTGACACTGAGCCAAAACAAACCTCCTTTAAGTTATGGGTGTCAAGTGTTTGTCCCAGCGACAGGAAACTGGCTGATACAGTGCTCTAGTAATGAAACAGTGACACCAATAATAAATGCCTTACAAATCTGGACCTGGTCACCATCCAGTTCTGAAAAAGTGTGACCATCTACTGCTGAAATAGTGACTATAGGCTTGGAAAGGAAGCAGCTGGCTTAGCATTTCTGGAAAGAGGAACAAACAAAGCCAGATTAGACAGAAATACATGCCTAATCCTTCAGTGTCCAGCTGATGTCACCAGCAAGCGTCAAGAGTTTTTAGGAAACCATGACCTCAGTAAGGTGCCAGAAACTGAATAGAAGTATTCAATATGGAAGAAATCTCTAGAAATTTTAAATAGCTGGTTTTTTTAAAAAGCAAGGAGCTTGAAGAAAACAGAAACACTCCAGTATTCCAACAGAAAAAAGCAGAGATGGAAGCAGTTTTAAAAACTCAAGTCCCTGGGCTGGGGAGATAGCTCAGTAGAATAAGTGCTTGCCTGGCAAGCACAAGAGCCTGAGTTC
>NDGM011086138.1:0-10429 GCA_002564305.1 Octomys mimax | reverse complement strand
GAGAAAAAGAAAGCTCCTGTCCAAGAGAGGGACAGGAGGGGGGCCCGAGCGGGTAGTTCCCCTGGTTGAATATATTTGTATTGAAGTAAAAAGTTAGTATATATGAAATAAAAATAAGCAAAGAGTAGAGCACTGTATGTATGGAACATGTTAGTAATCATATGAAAAAGAAATTTGTATAGGGTTGCACACCTATAGAAAAAATCTGGAAATATATATACACACCAAATACTAATTGTTGGTTACATGGAATTAAAATTGGTAGCCGTGGTACAAGAGGCATACCCCTATATGGGAAGACTTTGAATTTAACTTAATTCTACCTTATTTCAATTTTTAAATCAAACAGTATTTTTATAATAAAAATATAATAAATGAAACATTGATGAAAAATATAGTAAATACAGTGAAATGTATCATCGCAGAAGTAGGTTCTAGCAAGGACTAAATTCCTCCTGATTTCTTAGGCATTTTGCTAATGGATAGTTGGTGTCTGCTCTGGCTGTACCTGAATGTAATGCTCCCACTTACCACTCTTGACATTGGAATAATAACTGGCTAGATATGAGAGGTCATGTCCATTACCATTTGTTTTATATAGTTAGGTGCTCTTATGTTTGGTGCATATATACTTATGATTGTTATCTCTTCTTTTTGGAGTTTTCCTTTAATAAGAATGTAAGTGACTTCCTTTATCTCTTTTGATCAATCTTGGCTTGAGTTCACATTATCTGCAAATAGAGTCCCTACTCCTGATTTTTTTTCTGGGTTTCTGTCACATGGAATAGTTTTCCTTCCTTTGACTTTCAATCTGTGTATATAGTTTGAGTTAAATGTGTGTCTTTTATGCAGCATATTGTTGGGTCCATTCTGCCAATCAATCAATCAATCTCTCTCTCTCTCTCTCTCTCTCTCTCTCTTTTGTATATTAAGGAAGTGTTCACAGGGTATTCAGGGTCTCACTACTAGATAGGACTCATAGTGATCTGCCTGTTTATAGCCTCCCAAGAGCTGGGATTGCAGGCATATGCCCAGTCTCAGTTGCTGTCTCAGTACACCCTGGGGGTGGGACCAGCATGGCAGGCCTTGGGATTGAACCTCTGTTGGTGCTTTAATCCACTGAGCTATTTGGCTGGCCCCCTAGTCTGTTACTTTTGATTGGTGACTTGAGACCATTTCCATTTATAGCTGTTACTAGCATATATTAACCTATCCTTCTCATAGTATTATCTGCTATTGTTGCCTTGTATTTCTTCTTGGTTTAATTCTTTGCCCTGCCTGGTGGGTTCTTTCTATTGGTATTCTTTGATTTGCGTACATTGTAATCTCTCTCTGCAGTATATTTTAGAACACATCATAGAGCTAGTTTTGTTATCATGAATTTCTTCAGTTGTTCTTTGTCATGGTTTTGTCTTACTTTTCAATTAATTTTGAAATACAATTTTGCAGGGTACATCAATCTTGATTGAAAGTTGTTTTCTTTCAGGAATTGGAATATTTCACTTCGAGCTCTTCTTGATTTAAAATTTCTGTTGAGAAGTTTGCTGTAATTCTGTTGGCTTTCTTTATAGGTGATTTGTTTTTTAACAGCATTTAATATTCTATTCTTGTACTAGATTTCTAGACTGTTGATTATATGCCTTGGTGTAGATTTATTTTGGTCGTGGATAACTGGAGTTCTGTATGCCTCACACTTATCCATATGTCAAATTGTTTTTCCATATTTAGTGTTATGGTTTGTGTCTAGTTGTTCCCCCAAAGCCTCATGCAATCAGTGGGGCAGGATTCTAGAGTTTGTGATTAATTCATGATCCAATGCTGGAATTATGGGTGTGAGTGCTACACCCACCCTGGGGCAGATAGCCTGAGTACAATATAAGGACAGGGGAGAAGCTTGCTAACTGCAGCAACCACTACTCCTCCCTGTGCTCTTTTCTGTCTTGCACCACCATGAACTGATGCTTTCTGCCATGTGCTACTTTGCCTTGGAGCCAGCTGAGAATGGATGGAAGCCTCCAAATAAACCTTTAAGTAAACCTCTAAATAAACATTTCTTTCCTTAATTTGGGGTGTCAGGTATTTTGTTCTGGCAATGAGAGAAAAATAACTGAGGCAAAATTTGGGATAGAGAAGTGGAGTTGTTGCTGTGACTAGATCTAATCATGTAGATTATGAGCCTTTGAGAATAGCTTATGGGAAGAGATAGGAAAGGTTTGGAGATATTACCTGACAGAGCGGGGCTGGAATGCCTTTGACTGTTCTGTACGGGAGATTCTGGTTAGAGCTCAGAAGACCAGAAGGCTGATAGAAATACTGACTGTAAAGAGCAGATGGGGCGGTTTCTTGGAAGATGGACTGCATTGGTTGTTTGACTCCAGATTATGTGTGTAATGGCTTGGAAGAAGGTTGTTTTGCATTTTGCCCATGTCCAGAGACTTAGCCTGAGATTGAGATTAAACATAGTGGACTGATTAATCTTGCAAAAAAATTTCAAGGCAGTTGAATGTTGAATCAGTGGCATGGCTATTGTTTGGAGCTTTTAGCCAGATTTATGTTGAGAATCAAGAGCAAGGAACCTAGCAGGATGATTTAAAATGTTGTGAATTTGGGTAGAAAAGAAGCACCAACAAAGCTATGGACTACAAAGACAGAGCTGAGAAGATCTCCATTGCTGAGAATGAGCAGGAGAATAGAAAAGATGGCCTGAGGGCATCAGAAGAAGCAGAAAGTCTACCCTTTACATCCTTACAACTGCAAAAGTAAAAGACTTTACTTTGAGGAGAAAGTAGCAGAGTTCCATGTTCCAGAATGGCAGCAGTGGTCCTACCAAGTTCCAGACGGGGGCATTGTAGAGAACTTGTCCCTTGGAATAGGATTAGAGTGCTCAGCAATTCAGGAACTTGACCCTACAGGCAAAAGAGAAGAAAACCTGGCTACTGCTCCAGTTGGCAGCAGATATTGGCATCATCCACATGATGTTGGTTTTAGGCACATGAGGAATGCAAGAGTTCTGAGGTTAAGGCTTCCACCTAGATTTCAGAAGTCCTGGGAGGTCAGGGAATGTGCCCCTGAGATGGCAGTGTGTGAAGAAGAGAGTAATAAGCCTAATGTGCAGTAGAAACCCCAGAAGTTTAGAAAAGCCAGAAATGTGGGCTTCTAAGGAAAGTTGTAAGGAGGGAGCAAAGCCTGCCTAAGAGAGAAGCCATGGGAGCTATCGCCAAAATTGTCATAGAGGTGGAGAGACATGGAGCTCACAGTTTGCCACAGATTGCTTCAGATGTTCCACATGGAACTATAGGACTAATGATTGTCCTTCTGAATTTTGGACTTGCTTTGGTCCCAGTGCTTGTATCCTCCTTTTTGTACCATTTGGAATGGTAATGTTTTTTTGTGCTGTTGAATGTTGGAAGTGTTTAACTTTTCATTTGTTTGGGGCTCACAGCTAAGAGTTTGCCTTAGATCTTGGAGGAGACTTGGGAATTGGACTTTTCTGCAATGCTGAAACTGTTAGGATGTTGGCAACTCAAGAGATGGACTAAGATGCCCTTTGCATAAAGGGATGTGCATGAGTTTTGAGGGGGAAAAGGAGGGAATAGTATGGTTTACGTCTAGTTTTCATTCCAAAACCTCATGCAGTTATGGGGGCAGGCTCCAGAAGAGTCTGTGATTAATTCATGATCCAATGCTGGGATTATGGATGTGAGTGCTATACCTTCCCTGGGGCAAACATCCTGAATACAATATAAGAAAGAGAGAGAGGCTTGCTAGCTTCTGTGACTGCTGCTCCTTCCTTTGCTCTTTGGTGTTTTCCACTGCCATGAACTGCTATATGCCACTCTGCCTTGGAGCCAGCCAAATATGACTGAAGCTTCCATTGACTATAAGCTAAATAAGCCTTTCCTTTTTTAACTTTGGATGCTGGGTATTTTCTCCCAGCAATGAGAGAAAAGTAACTGAAATACTGGGGAAGTTTTCTGCTGTTATTACTGCGAATAGTTTCTTTATGTCAAGAAAAAATGTAAATATGCTGGCTCCTGCTTTTTCATTGATGCCAGTCAATTCAAAAATGAAAAAGTGTTCAACATCATCAGTCATTTGAAAAATGCAAATTAAAACAATACTGAAATTCTGTTTCACTCCAGAAAGAATGGCTATTATCAAGAAAAATACATAATAATAAATGTTGACAGAGCCGAGGGAAAAAATGGAACCCTTCTTAACTCTTGGTGGGAGTGTAGGCTGGTATAAATATTGTAGAAATCGATGTGAAGATTCCTCAAAAAACTAGAGGTAGCAATCCCATGTGAACCAGGCATAGGGTCCCTTTCTTGGTATCTTCCTAGAAGATTAAAATCATGATATGTATGCAGCAATATATATGTACCCATGTTTATGGCTGCACAGTTTGTAGTAGCTAAATCTTGGAAGCAACCCAAATGTTTATCAAGCAATGAATGGATAAATATATTTTTATATAATAGAGTATTACTCAGCAATAAAGAAATATAAAATTGAAACATGTATACTCAAATGGATGGACCTTGAGACCATAATCATAAGTGAAATAAAGCACTCACAGATGTAAATATTGCATTATCTCTCTGATGTGAGAAACTGAAAAATGCAAATAAAAACATAAATGTGCAATAGATGTTATCAAATAGAAACTGTTCAAAAGGAAAAGGTAAATAGGTAAGGGAGGAGAAAGGAAAAAAAAGGAAAGAAAAAAGTAAAATAAAATGAACAGTGAACTTTGTGAACAGGGAGGGAAGGGGGTTTGAAAGGAGGAGATGAAAGTGGAAAAAGGAATAAGGAGGAGATGGAAGTGGAAAAAGAAAGAGGAATTATGTATGATGCTTTGGGAAAAATCTAAACACAAAAAACAGCAGTGCTAAATTTAGGTAAAAATAGGGAGGTGTGCCTTGCATCAGTCTGTCAGGTAGCCACCAAACAAGTTGAAATACCCATATAATTTGTGAATAATCCATTCTGCTCTCTTTAGAGCTGGGGACCAGGGTCCCTTACCAGGGACACAGTCTGCTGCCTCTTTAAGACACTACTGCTTTAAGACTGTTTCGTTGATGAGGAAGGGCTAGGACAAAGGCAAATAAAAATACCACCTAACTTTCCTACTGTTTCTGAGTTGTGTTTTTCTTAATTTGACAATTATTTGATTTCTGTAACCATTTGTCTTTTGGAATGTTAATAATGGCTGTTTTTAATAGCTTCTACTACGTTTCCAATGTTTCTGTAAAAGAATGAGCATTTGAAAAAGATTCCCCTGCCACCATTTTCTAGTGTCACTCATTTAATTTCTTTTTATTCTATTATTGTTCCATAATGTTTCAATATGTGTTGTTTTTAGGAGGATCAATTTATTAGGTACTAACTTCTTCCTTTGTGAAGTGAAATTCTGATACAATATTTTTTGATGTTCTACATATCCTTAATACATGACATTCTGTGTCTATAATACAATAAACCTATCATAAACTTTTATCTTTTCTGTTAACTAACTTCTAAATCTAGAGACCAAAATATTCTTTGCTTGACATTTTAGACACGATTAATATAAGTGAATGAATATTCTGTCTCTTGGTGGTTTTTCTTATGGTGTTAGACTCTCATCTGTTATTTTGGTCTTTCATATCCTTTGATTTACTTTTTATTTAAAGATCTTCTAGAATGTTGTTTTACTTATTTTTATTAGCACAAGTTTGTAGTATATGATGTTTATATTCCTTGTGGAAAGTTGGTGCATGTACATAAGGCACCTTAATTCATTTTTCAATCCCTTTCTGTTCCCTACTTCTCCCTCTACCCATAATTCCCTCCCCTTTGGGGGGTGCATTTGTAGTACATAATGTTTACATTTCTTGGGTGGAGTTAGTACATGTACATAACACATCTTAATCCCTTTTCATCCCCTATCCTTCCCTTCCTTTATCTTTTAATCTCTTCTTCTCTTTTGAGGAAGATTTACCTCCCTACTTTCATCTTCTATTGTTCTCTTTCTAGTTGGGGTTTCTTACATAAGAGAAACCATGTGCTATTTAAGCTTAGGTGTCTATTTCACTTAACAGTATGGTGTCAAGGTAGCCACCAAACAAGTTGAAAGGTAAAAGGAAAAGTAAATAGGTGCATCCATTTTCCAACAGATGACTCAAGTGTACAATGTGTGCAAATACCACATTTGTTTTATCCAGTCATCTTTTTACAGATGTATACATTGCTTCCAAGATTTAGCTATTTTGAATTGTGCTGCTATAAACATGGGTATACATATATTTCCATCATGGGATGTCATTAACTCTTTGAAGAATATATCTAGAAGGGGAACAGCTGGATCAAGTGGGAATTTGTAGTTGAGTTTTTTTTTTTTCTTGTGGAAACTCTGTATCGATATCCACAGGTGGTTTTATTAGTTTATTTTCCCACCAACAGTGTAAGAAGTGTTCCCTTTTCCCTGAAGCCTCTCCACCAATTGTTAGTTGATTTATTTATTTGTTTATTTTTTGATGATGGTCATTCTTTCTTGGGTAAGATGGGATTGGTGTTATTTTCATTTTAATTTCTCTGGTTATATTTACTCCTCAGCCCACACTTTAAATGCGGGGAAAGTACATGGTGTATAACCAACCGCAAACAGCACCATGAATAAGACCAAGGGTGACCCCACACTCTGCCGCACTCAGAGGCGGGGCTTTGGGAAGGTGCCAGGATCACAGGAGGAGCCCTGGCTGACTGCTGGGATGAGGCCTAGAAAGATGCATTGCCCCTACACCCTGAGCTCAGCAGCTTTGCCCCTGGCCAGGCCCTTCACTGTGAACTGTAACTTGGAGCCAAGGTGAACCCCTCCATGAACTGCAGGGGCTGTGCACTGAGCCTCAGAGGCTAGGACAACAGAGTGAGCCCCACGTGTGCTGTGCAGGTGGTCTACCACAACATATGCACAGAGCAAGCTCCATGCAGGTGAAAAGCAAGTAAAGAGGGCAGCATTTTGATTGCACTTAACCATGCAATGCACAAAATAGTAACTAACCATCATACAGAAATGCATTGAAAGATTGTAGATACAGTCATTTACTTACAATAAATATTACTCTTTGAAGGAAAGATTTTAAATAAAATATAAGCATCAATATTACTAGCACTATATTTAGACAATATCACAAAAAATTATGGAAAATAACAATTATCTCCACATAACAAGATTATTTCTATTATGTTTTTTATGTAATATTCTCCATTTATGCAGATTTCACAAAATTTAAAAAATTTAAGAGTAAATCTTCCTCTTTTTTAAATGTATTTAGTACAGTGTTTACAGGGTCTCACGATGTTGATCAGAATCGTAGTGATTCTATTGTTTTCAGGCCCTCAGTGCCTCGGATTACAGGTGTGTGCCACCACACCCAATCTCAGTTGCCATTTCTGACATGGCACACCATGGATTGAACCCCAGCATCTGTGCTCTGCTAAGCAGGCGCTTTAGTCCACTGAGCTCTCTGGCTGGCCAATTCTTCCTCTCTTTAACCATGTTACAGTATTCTCATTTCAAAGAAATGACTCAGTTCCTCAGAAGAATTATTTTTAATAAGGATAGTCTTTCTGTTTGGTTCAAAAAATATAAATCTTTTCTTCTCTCTGCTCAAAAGTTTGAAACTCCACATCAAGCCCTTTGTTCAGCATTTTCTTTTCCTCTTGGGTGCAGTGAACTGTTTCATTAAAATTATTTTCTTCTTCCTCTTCTGTAATTACAAGCATACACAAACTTAAAGGTTTTTCTTCCTTCTGTACATTCCACACATTGCCTTTGCTCCTGGCAGACATCTTCCTCCTTATCTACTTTGGCACTGGCTTGGCTCTTTCTTCTAGTTTGCTCTGGTTTGTCCTTGATGGGAGGCAGAGGCAGAGATAGAGTCAGAGTCAGAAGAGTCAAGTCAGACTTGACAATGTCATCTTGACTTGGATGCCTGAACAACAACTGAAAAGGCTTTTGATGTTATTTTTGCTAATGATTTAGCACTTGCACATTTCTGATTCTTGTGCATTTCCTTCTCTCTTTTCTTCCTATCTTTAAGATTTCATTTTAAGGATGGATTCTATTTGTCTCTGTGCCACTGCTCATGTTCCAAAACTATGTTCTTAATATTCTCAAGAAAAATTATCTGTTATCAAGCTGAGGGCTTTGTCTGGTTTGGACTTATCAGTCAAAATCACATGTTTCATGTTCTGATAATGCGTATGAACATTTAGTATTTCCTCTAATACATAAAAAGTGTTAAGTTTCATTATACAATCATTCGGGTCCTTAAATTTCTCTGTAACTTCAATTCATTGAATTTTTTTTCTTCATTCTCTATATGAAAGCTAAGTCAACATACCAATTTAGGCATTGCTGTAAAGTGAAATGTTCTGTCAAGTCATAGCTTCCTAAGAGTATAAGCTGCATCAAAATGTTGGGCATTTATTAAAATTTTGCTGAAATTTTAAAACTTCATCCCAATCCTTTAGTGCAATTCTGATCTTTTGTTTTGTTTGGCACAGTTGGGTGTTATATAATACAATAACAGATACAAAGTACCAACTCTGATCTGGAAGGTGTATGGAGGTAAAAAGTATCTCTATGCCAAAGCTAAGGCTTCTTTTGAAAATGTGTTCTTTTCTAAACTTCTCATTTTGCCACAGAAGAGCGTCCCAAACTTCATCTTCCTCCAGAGTGCTGAGAAGTCTTCGAAGTGTACACTGTCCATCTGCTGAAAGCAGATCAGCAGTGTCTCACAGTTGGTCTGCAAGCCGGAAGAAGCCTCCATGCCTCTGCCACCTGCACCCAACATTTAACTATTATCAGTCGCCAGCCATCTCTATCCCCATCACTGTCGCTCTTTTTTAAAAAAATGTATTTGGTACAGAGTCTCATTACGCAGCTCAGACTCGTAATGATCCTTCTGTTTTCAGCCTCCCCAATGCTGGGATTACAAGTGTGCACCACCACGCTGGATCAGCGTGCCCTAGGGGCGGGGCTGACGCAGCATGTGGGACCGGGGATCAAACCCTGGTCCCTGTGCTTGCCAAAGTAGGTGCTTAGTCCGCTGAGCTATCTCACTGGCCCTAGCATTTCTTCATTATAAGAATGTTATCACTTATTATAAGCCAAGTATAGGTTCTAGAGATGCAGTAGTAAATGAATATATAATCCTTGCTTTATAGGCTTTGTAGTTTAGTGACATACCTTCAGTGGTTAACTTTATTAATTACCTCTCAGAGAACCTATAAGAAAATGTATTGACTAGGATCACATCTATGGAACATTAATTTTTTTCTTTTACTTATTCCTCTAGTTATTTAATAAATAAATAAATTAAAATAATTGTGTTATATTTTATAAGTATCATGCAAAAACTAGCATAGTCCCAGACCATATGCTTATGTTGGAAAAGGAATCTGGTCTTACATCTTGGAGACAACTTATAAACTAGGAATGATGTCCACATCAATTTTAGCTTATTTTAACAGTATAAGATGAATCTATAATAATTTTGAGCTGTATTATTCATAGTCTTATATAAATGAACACAAGATTATTGTTTTTTCTTGACTTTTAACCAGTGATAAACTCATTCACAAAGTACCATATAAGCAACCCAGAGATTAGTGGCTTAAAACAACTCTTTATTATCTTCCATGGATCAAGTAGGATCAGTTGGATAGTTTCCATTTAGGATTTGTATTCTTCTCCAGTCAGATATCAGTTAAGGCCACAGTTACTTGAGGGCTCAATGGAGTTATTTATCCAGAATGGATCATTTATACAATTAGGACTGACTATTGGAGAGCCTGGGGGCTGGCTTGGTAGCTCAGCAGACTAAAGCACCAGCTTAGGCTAAGCACAGTGGCCGGGGTTCCATCACCAGTGTGCCATGCCGGCCCCACTCGTGGGGCATGCTGAGATGGCAGTTGAGACTGTGCATGGTTGTGTGCCCCTGTAGTCCCAGCACTTGGGAGGCTGAAAACAGGAGAATCACTATGAGTGCAATCTACATAGTAGGACCCTGTAAACCTTGTCCTAAATATAGAAAAAAAAATATTGGAGAGGCTGTTTGTCACCTCAACATGTAATTTGGTCTGTTGACAGTGTCACTATTTTATTCTGAGAAGAAATGTTCATTTGTTCATCCATTCTAACAGAAAGAAAAAACTGCCACACTAGTTAAGGCCAAGAACTGATCTATCTCACTGTTGTCATGTTCTATTGGTTAGACCGGTCTCAGAGCCTGCCTAGATTCAAGGGCATGGAGAAATAGATTTCATCTTTTGCTAGAGGAACTTCTAATGTCACATATTTTATTTATTTATTTATTTATTTTTGACATCAGTTATTTTATTTTAAAGAAAAAAAAAATAAAAACAATGGCACAAAATCTCA
>NDGM011086116.1:0-12348 GCA_002564305.1 Octomys mimax | reverse complement strand
GGGAGAGAGAGAGAGAGAGAGAGAGAGAGAGAGAGAGAGAGAAGATACTCTTGTAGGTCTTGGTCTAGCATTGTGCCTCAGCTTACTGGGTCCAGATTTTCCATGTTCAAGATCATCCGACTGGGCCTGGTTTGGTCTGGCTGCTTTTCTTAGCTTCTTTGTGCTATGGCCCATGGAAGTCAACCTGCTGTACTCCACTGGCAAGATGTTCTGATCCTGGGTCTTGCCCTTAGCCTCTTTGCAGAGAGTTCTGCTGCAGTTTCCCACACACTGGCCTCTCTGCTGGAGGAGGCTCCACAGTTTGGTCCCACATTCTGGGCCTGTCCACTGGAGGAGGTTCCATTGGCCAGTCCCATACACCTGGCCTCTTATTCTCACACATTTCTACATTTTGGGAATGTGAAGAATACTATTATTTTAAAGTACTGCTAATTTATGCATGATTTATGTTTCTTTAATAGCAATTTATCCTCTGTTTATCTACATTCTCTATGTATGGATGGATACAGTAATGTTCATAGAAGACATCTCAGGGTATTACATGGCAGCTACAAAGCAAACATGAATTAATGTCGATGATTGATTTCTGCAATAACCTAACAAAATGAAAAGAGGACAGAACAGTGCCACTGTGAGTTCAACTTTTTCACCAATTCTAAGTGCTGCCATCCTGGGAATTTATTTTATCTCACTGATAATCCAGTGTTTCTACAGATCAGATAAACCATGTGTACTTTAAAGAGTCTTTGAAATAAGCTTTAAGCAAAATACTTCAAGATTTTTTTAAAAAATGAATTCTCCATTATATGCTCAATTTATCTGTTAAGATGTTTGTTCAATTCTGCTTCATTTCCAAATGTTTCCTTCCTTTAATTAAAATTTGTACATTTTCACATAAATGCCTGAGTCCTATGAGAATGAATGCAAACTACTTTTTATTTTAAATTTGTGACTTTAATATGATGTTGACTAAAAAGGTAAGTATTATATTATAACTACCAACCATCTAATCAACTGTTTGGAAATGTACAGGATTGTTTAAGCACATCCTCTCTTTTTCAGAATAAACACCTGGATTTAAAGCAAGATGAATTTATGAATTGGTTGATGTTTGCTAAATAGTGATCGATTCTCCTCCGATCTCTTTTCTCCATGTATGGATGGATGAATAATGTTCATGTACTGAACATTGTATGATAAGTTTCCATTAAAAAGAACCTGTGTTAAGGAGCTCTGTAAGTGAGAATGGAAGCTTATATTTTGGAAAATGTTTTAGGACATAACCTTTCTTGTGTGTCTGTTTAATTTTCCTTTCAGTGACTTAATTGCTTTGAATTACAAAGAAAACAATATTAATAAAATATTTAAACCATCAGAATCAGTTAGGGCTTTAGATTTTGCAAGAATTCGTTGTGAAACTGTGGATGAGTTTGTACCTAAGCTCTCTCTCTGTATAATTTGAAGTTGTATTGCAAAATAGGTCCATTAATTTGAGTGTCATATGTTTTGTTCTATAAAGCCCTTTACAAAAGCATCAAAACCAAGAGCGTATTCATAATTGCAACTTGGAAACTCTGTCACTTAGAGAGATCTGTGAAAAAACAAAATCCAGATGACCTTACCCACTCAACTTTGTGAACTGAGACTAAAAGAAAGAAAATTAAAAATCATTGAAAAATTACATAGATATATGCACTTTCTTGAATAATGTGCCTGTGAAACACCAGTTTATTTCATTTCTGAGAAAAGTGTTTCTATTCAAAATGGTGCTTTGGCAGTGTTTAATTGATCAATCATTTTAATATCTTAGGAGAAAAATGAGGGTAAAGAAATTAGAAGAGGGAAATAAGTGAAAAAACAAATTCACTAAAGCTGAGGCCATCTGATGAGCCCACCTCAAATTATTATCATTCATTGAAATATGTGTTCCTTGAGAGAGAGAAATTGGAATGAGTCATGCTTTGAACCAATGTTAATAATTTAAAAATATTTTTATGGAGAAATATAATAGGTTTTGTTGCCTGTATTTTCAAATTGCTTACAGGGTGATATCATCATGACAGGTCCTTAAATATAGGTAAAATTCTAGGTAGAGTTGGGCAAGGGTGCCACTTTTTTCAAAAATTCCCAACTATATTCTTTACATAATATATAAGATATCACCAAAGAACTCTGCCAGGTAACAAGAAGAAAACAAATGTTATGATACACCGGGACTGCAGGATGAGCACAATGAAAGATCTACTTTGGCCTTACATTAAATAAAGCACTAATTTCACTAAAAAGTTCTTATATAGTTATACTGACCTTCTTGGACTCAAAGAATAAATACATGCCTGCATAAAGTCTTTCTTTCTTTCTTTCTTTCTTTCTTCCTTCCTTCCTTCCTTCCTTCCTTCCTTCCTCTTTCTTTCTTTCCTTCTTCCTTCCTCCCTCCCTCCCTCTCTCTTTCCCTTCCTTTCTTTCCTTCTTTATTATTTTTGTTTTCCTTTTGAAATTCTCCATAAGTCTTTCAAACTTAGAAAATCAATAAAACTTGAAAGCAAGGCGATCTGGGTGTCTTTTAATCTAACAAATAGTGTAATCCACTGAGATAAATGAAACAGGAAATCAAATTATCTCAGCCTAAGAGATTTTATAAAATTTGATTATGGAGTACATACATGACATTAATCTGAAGTAAATGACACATTATGCAAATAAACAAGTGTCATTGTGCTTTAGTGAATTATTTAACAGGAAACCTATTTGGAATATTACAAAGTAAATGAATCTCAGAAAGATCACACATATTTGCAGTTTTCAGTGAAAGAGCTTCCTGCAGCTGGAGTAACTGTTTAGCACTAAGCTGTGCTCCTCCTCCGAGGATGTATTTTTAACCATTCAACAGCTTACTCTGAGAGTTACTCAGGCAGTGAGTTTATTTCCACTCTGGCTGTTGAGCGCATCCAGGTGTCATTTAAGCCAGTCCTATCTTGCATTGAATAAATTTGGAAAAATTTCTGTCTTTATATTTCTTTCTATAATATTTTATAAAATAATGGAAACCTGTGGAATTTTTGGTCATTTATTTTAATCATTAGACTGGTATGTGTTTAATGTACTCTAAGGAATAGGGAAATACTAAAAAGATTCTGGAACAATAGTGATGTGTATTTCAGGTGAATGCACAGCTTAAAGGTAGTCATGTGTGTGGAAGAATCTGTAACACGGTGAAGCGTTGGCTAGTTTGGCTGACTGTGCAGCATGAATGAAAAGGGCCTCTGTAGAGGAAAGGAAGTTTCAAGCTTTTGCTAGTTAGTGTATATGGAGTTGAGAAATTTATGAGGAGACACTTAAACCATTTTAATAGAGCAGTACGGTGTCATTAGGTCTGCTGCAGAATAGTGTCAGCTGTCACTGTGCAGATTTGGAATAGAAATTAATTTTCCAAGAGAAGCTTGCAAAAGGGCTAGTTAAGGGCTTGGGAGATATCAGGGTTCAATTAATGGGTCCCCAGTGGTGAAGTGTCAGAAGTACTCTTTTCTCCTTGAGAGAAGGCATGTTAGAGCTTGAATGACTTGGAAATTTCCACAGTACTAGAGAATAAATTGTAGAGATGATTTTTTAAAAAAAGGAAAGACTTTAATGGATTGGAAATTCACAGAAAATATTAAGAGCAATAAAATCAAAGCTTGAGAAGAAGGAGAAGAAAGAGAGGCATATGCAGGCACTCCCCCTAACTAAATTTTATGTAACATTCAGTCACGTTTAATTACGGCCCAAAAGGAGGGATGCCTAGAGTAGAAACTGAGTGGGAATAAAAGAAGAAGAAAAAGTAATCACAGAAAGAACATCGTTTTCCTGATAATCACAACACAGCCCCAAATAGAAAAGGCTGAGCTAATGCATTCAATTAAATGACGTTAGCCCAGAAGAGAAGAGTAGTGTATTTTTTGCAACAATCACAAAACTCAATAAATAATTTGTTTTCTATAAATTTCATTTATTCTAAAATATTGTGTTAAATGATATTAATACCATCTATTCATTATATGAGCATTGTTTTTATTTTTTTTATGTTCTCCAATGTTAGTTCATAATCTTATTGGGAATATTTTACACAGTAAAAATGTTCCAGGCTGGAATGTATTGCATTCTATTTTCCACATATAGTGTTTATTTTTAAATTGCTCTATTGCTAATATATTTATATTTTAAATTTCTAAACAGTCTATCACTTCACTTTGCCCAAAACAAATGCTATTGCTTAGCAGTTGAAATATTAGTTCATTTAAAGATGTATTTGATGATTACAGTAAGCACTCTCAGGAACATCAGTGTACACAGCACTTGTTCTTTGCAATCTTTCATGACAGGATGCTGACTTTTACATGGAAGACATCTTGTCTGATGCCTAATGACATCAGCTAAATGTTGCACATATAACATCTGGAGGAAGTGGTCTTATAAATGTATTTATAACACTGGTTTTCCCTTTCTGTCATTTATTAAGACATAGTTCTTACGTTGTGTAGACAAGAACAAAGAATAGATAGTTAATGAAAAGAAATTAAGTTTTTATGATTGGCAGAATAGGATGGAACTGTGACAATTTAAAGTACTACATATCGGTGCCAGGGAGATGGCTCAGTAGAATAAGTGCTTCCCTGGCAAGCTCAAGGGCCTCAGTTCAATCCCTGGTTCCAAAATAAATAAATAAATAAATAAATAAATAAATGCATATCATAGCAATTGATAAACTTTTACTTAATAGCAACAATGTGATATCACATTAAAGAACTGAAATTCTTAAAAACACACCTTGAAAACTGGTCTCAAGGCAAGAAAATTCCATGCCTATTTTAATTCTGTCTTTTGAAGCCCCAGCTACCTTTTGGGGGACTTAGTTTTTCAGGAACATAACAGGGTTTATTCCAAGAGTGTTTGGCATAGCACAGGTCATGTATGTTATGAACTGCATCCATGTCAGCATATCCATCACCTCCCCTCCCTAGATACAGAGGAAGGAAGAAACAAAGAGTGGTCTACACGCATCTGGGTGCATTCATTCTATGGGTAGTGTGACCTACAGGTTCTAACTGAAAGAGATTTCTTATCTTCTTGCTCCCAGATTATTGGAACAACACACAAATGTCACATATATTTTCTTAAAATTGGGCCTTCCTAAAATCCACTCCTATCACAGAACAGGATCCTGTAGAACCTAACCCAGCTCACACAGTCACAGCCTGAGCAAGAATCTGATCCATTCCAAAACACTTGTTTTTTTTTTTCTAAATAAAGATAAAATAAAGACCATGTTCTGGCTGTAGTTTTCTATTTGCAAGGTTTGTTTTTACATTTTCTTAAGGTATTTATTCATTCACTTATTGTTTCAAATCTGAGTGATGCCCTTGATATCTATGTAGAGGATTACAAGGGCTGATTTAATGATGCAGGCCACATAATGAAGCAGATGTGAAGAAATGATGACATGATTTCCTTACTGACTAGTGGCTACCTGGTGAAGTTCTGGAATGTCACTGAAATTATCACAAACAGTAACTTAAAAGGAAGCCATGTATTATCCAAAAGAGAGAAAAAAAATGTATAACACTTCTCCGTTTGCACTTTCTCTAAAGTATGCGAAGAAAAGTGTTCTTCTTTTGTAAATTTAAAATAGCACTTTTTGAATGAATGACTTGCATTTAAATAGAAACAAACAAATGAAAAACAGTCACAGCTAATTTGTAGATAGACAGGTCTAGATGATTTTAGATAGATCTCTTCTAAAAATTGCATGGCTTTTTCAGAAATTGAATTACTTTGCTTTGATAAGTCAATCCCACAGTAAGATACCGCTGAGCTTCTATGTGTGGGTGGGGTCTAGTTTAAAAGTCATAAAATGTTGAATTCTGACCCAAGTTTCACACATAAACACAATAGGACCTCAATCAAGTCCTGTGATTTCTGAGTCCTAGTTTCCTCTTTATTAGTAGAAACAAGTATGTTGTCCTTGTAATGTTTTCTTACAAATGGAGAGAATGAGAATTAAACAGGCTGCACTCATTAAACACTACTTCAGCCTTGCAACATTATCATGAAAATTATCTGCCTGAGCAAATTTATGTTTCTATAGAGAATAAGCCAGAGATAATGACTACAAGTAGCACTAATTTATTTTATTTTATTTTTCAATGTATTTGGTACAGTCTCACTATGCAGCACAGACTCATAATGATGCTTTTGTCTCAGCCTCCCTAGTCCTGGGATTACAGTCATGCACTACCGTACCCAGACTCAGTGGCCAGCTCAGTGCACCTGGGGGCAGGGCCAACGTAGCATGTGTTGTTGTGGATCAAACCTGTGTCTCTGTATATGTTTAAGGAGGTGCTTAGTCCACTGAAATATCTCCCCAGTCCTAGTAGTACTAATTTTGACACATATTAGAGACTCTTTCCTGACCTATCAACTTACTCTGTGAGCCTAAATTTTCCTGCTAGAATGTCTGAGATATTCATTTGTCATTTCTGCTCAGAAGGCTCAAAGTAGAGTAATATATATATACACATATATATAATATATAAATATGTAATATGTATATAATATATAATATATATAAATATATAATATACATATATTATACATATTATATATATGTATATTCTGAGAATCCATGTTAAACATTCTGAAAGTTTCACAGAAGCACAGTTTTTTATAAATTGATTAGATTCATCTTTGGACGTCTGCTAGTGGTGACAACTTGCTCCTTTCCATGCACTCTATTAGAAAACACAAAGCACGAGTTTATATACATATTGCTTTCATTGTTTGTCCTATTACTACCTTATATTTTTTATAAAGTAAGGATGATATACTAACTAACATCAAACTTTTTACAATAAAGTAATCATATTAATAGAAACAGTGAGTTCTCAGTAGAAGAGATTCCAAATTGATTGTATGTTGATAAGTGTGGCTAAATAGAAAAGAAAGTTGACTCTGTACTTTCTTTTTTTAGTATATTTAGTACAGGATCTACAGGGTCTCACTACACAGATCGATCCTCCTGTTTTTAGCCTCCCAAATGCTTGCACTTTCAAGTTCATCATCTCTATAAATTGTTCACAGTGAATCCTTACTAGAAAAGATGAAGAGAAACACTTCCTGTGTAACATTTCAACTGAATGTCTGAGAGCCCAGAACCATGACTAAGGGAGTGGAGAGGAGCTGGATATGGTATTTCAATTTCCATTTACACTGAGATTAAATGATCTTGCTGGCTACCTCCTTTCCTAATATTATAAAAATGAATAGAATATATGATGGACCTTTGTATTTTAAACATTTTTAAAAGAATACAAAATAGTAATAGAAGGGCTGGTGAGATAGCTCAGTGGACTAGGTAAGCACAGGGACCTGAGTTCTATCCCAGCACCATATATGCCATGCCAACCCCACACCTGAGTGCACTGAGCCAGCCACACAGACCAAGTGTGATGGTGCACACCTGTAATTCCAGAACTGGGGAGGTTTAAATCAGGAGAATATCTAGGACTCTGAGCTGCATATTGAGACCTTGTACCAAATACCTCCAAAAATGCAAAATATTAATAAAAAAGCAGCATTAGAAAAGATATAAAATTTCATCAACAAAGTAATAGGAATTCAACAATGGTTGTTATACTGCATCATGTTATATAACTTCAAAATAGTTGTTTAGGTTACCAGATATAAACATGCAAAATTGGTTCAAAACAAAAAAGTTATAATAAATTTTAAAAATAATAAGAAAACTAGCTTCAATGGCTCCTTTCAAGAGACCAACAGAAATAATCAAGATGTACTTTTTAAGATGCTGGACAGCTAGCTTTGGGTGGTTATGTCACTAACATAAGTAAGTAAGTGTCATGCATAGATGTTTTCCCTGTTGAATGCAGGGATTCAAACATGCAGGTATCTGGGTAATTGTGCACAGGGAGAGCAGTGTTTGAGGAGGGCACAGTGATAAAATGCAACACTGGAGCCCATTATGCCTGGAAGTGCTGGGAAGGGAGTAGCCCCTGTAAATAAAAGCCTTACCCCTGATAACCTGTGTGATTCTCAAGAGGTTGTTGGCTGTTGGTGGAAGCAGACTGATCTGGAATAAAATCTTCATCTCACAAAGCTCAAGATCAAATAACAAGGAATCAAAAACTATTGAAGACATGAAGGGTATACATAAAATGTAGTTTTAAATTACTTAAAGCAACACAACACACCACCCAAGAACTGAAATTTCACCAGGTCTGAAAAACAATACAATTTCTCAGCCATAAAATGTAGCCCTTAATCATGTAAAAAAAAATCATTGTTAAAAAATAGTCATTAAAAGCAGATCCAGAAATGCAAAGGTGGTCAAAGGTAATTACAATCAGTGGACATCACTGTTTACAAAAGTAGAATAAAAGTGGTATGAAATGAAACGCGAAGCATTGTTTTCACTGTGTTAGCTGACGGGGTGCACAAAGAACGCCCTGCAGCCTAGAGAGCCATTAACCTCTGTCTCAACCTATGTCACCTCACCTCTTGTGAATCTTAGAATGCTCATTATCAAACACGCGCACGCACGCATGCACGCACGCATGCATGCACACACAGAATGGTTATCAAGGCCATGGAGAAAGAGAACATTTGCACATTGCAGGTAGAAATGGGCATCCCTGTAGCAACTGCACAAAGCAGAATGAAAGTCCTTCCACAAAATAAAATTATACCTACTGTTTAAGCCAACATGTCTGTTATGAAGCCATATCCAAAAAGACTGATTGGAATGAGGGTCTCAATGAAATACTTTTCTCATATTTATTGGAGTGTTATTCCTAGAATAACACTAAGTCAAGACATAAACCAATTAAAACATCAATTGATAAATGGAGGAATTCCAGAATAGTCTGTAAAAGGGTCAGTGAGATAGCGCAACAGAATAAAGCACCTGCTTAGGCAGAGCGCAGTGGCTGGGGTTCGATCCCCAGCATGCCATGCCAGGCCTACCCCTGGGACACTCTGTCAGGGAAATTGAGATGGGGCATGGTGGCCCATGCCTGTAATCCCAGTGCTTGGGAGGCTGAAAAAGGAGAATCACTATGAGACCAATCTATGTAATGAGATCCTGTACACTCTGTGCTAAATGCAAAAGAAGTCTGTAAATAATCATTGAATATTATTTAACATTAACAAAGGAACTCGAACATCTGCTGTACCATACATGAACTTAGAAGATAGTATTTAAGGGAAATTAGCTAGGTCATGAAAAATCTAATGACACTTTCCATGGTGGCCACAACATCAATATATTAGGATAGAAAAGATTTTTTTTTGCTTTCATTAATTATAACACCAAAGGAGAAAAGTTTACCAGATATGGCCACTTTGGTATAGTTCACCAATTATTAATATTGGAGCTGATATCCGATAATTTGTGGGACAGCATGAAAGAAGACTGGTGACACAAAGACAGGGCTGATGACCACTATTTATTAAAGGGATCCACTTTCTTAAATACATAAAGAGAACAAAGATGCTCTTAGAGAAACCCAAAGGATAGTTGGAAAAAGTGCATGTGATTCTTGAGCTGATAGCTTGGGAGCTGGGCTGCTAGGCTGCAAATGGTAGGCTTGGGAAGAACACCGAAAACGAGGCTGCATCCTGGGCTCTGCTGTCTGTGGTATCCTCAGCTGAGCTGGCAGGGGCCACTTCTGCAACCCAGATGCAAAGCACTTCCTATATACCTTTTCAGTGTTGACTCCCACATTGCACCTTGCTTTATTATTATAAACTACAGTGGCTTGGAAAACATGAAGCTGAGCCTCAGTCAGAATTCCCATCAAAGCTAAAGTTGTCTTTTGAGATGATTGCATCTTGTGAACAATGAACTCAGACCACTCCTAGTGGTCAATAATCCAATAATAAATATCACCGGTATGTGGTTGTTTAGTCCAAAAACCACTGTGACGGGTTCAGCCAATGGAACCCCTCATCAGTAGACTAATGTATTGATAAGGTCAACTTGTCCATGACTTAATCACTAATCCAGGGCCCTGGCTTGAATACTGCTGCATTGGGAGTCAAGATTTTGGGGGTGGGAAATGCTTCACATTTATACTTCAACAGTAGCCAGTGTCTGGAATGAGAACATGTAGGTATTGTCTCCCTCAAACGTTGTATAACTAGTGATCTGGGGTGCAAACTTTACTTTGTCAAATATTAAAAATACTTAAAATACTTCTGTGGGAAATATTAAACCTTTAGTTTGAATATCCATAATTGTAGGAAGAGTGAAAATTGAGGTGGAAAAGGAAAAGTTATATGAGGGGTGAAAGGGAAAAAAAATCTCCATTAACTGAAGTCAAACCGTCTATTACTAAAATTACTTTTTATATGGAGTAGGATATAATTATTCCTTTTGATGAATTTTAAAATATTAGAAACTCATGTGTCAAGGGTTTGTAAAGGGTAATATATTGGTTAATTATGAACCTCTCATATATACTCAAAGGTAAGAATATGAGAAAATTGTGATATGTAGTCATTTTGGTGATTCTGAAGTCTAATAATATATAATGATATTGTGATCCATTTTCACACATATCTAAAAATGTAATCAAGTCCCATAAAGGTTTAATTAACACTTCTACACCATTTTGAAGTTTTCAGATGAAAGCTATGAACAGCCTGTGAAATACTATAATTAATATCCTAAAAGTGTAGATTTTAATTTGCTTTTCAATAGGTAGCTCTCCGAGATGTAAAGTGCTTGATATCGTGCAACAGAAGAGCTGCCTGCCAAGCACAAAGAGAGAGCGTCCACAAAAAGTGGTCCTGCAGATGCCAAATTTAATTACTAAAGGCATGCGTGAGCAATTGTAAAAGTCAAAAACTGTGGCACCAAATGGGATGCTGAGTGTCACACCAAGTGCCATTAATATCTGTCCCCAGACTCCTGGTGAGCAAATGAAGCGTGGTCATTTGGATTCATAGTATATTCTCAATATGTGAGAAAATGGAAAGCATCGCTTAGCAGACAGGAGATACAGTTTGCACAGTGTTCTGGACAGTGATGTGAATAACGTGAAGACCCAAAGCTTCACTTATGTTACCCTCATGCTCCTGTTTCCCTGGACACTGGTGAAGGCTGTCAGGAAGTGCTGAGCAAGATACTGAACAGGCAGGCACCTCTACTGACATGAGATGGTATTATTTTACATGTGAAGAGTTTTCAATTTAAGAACTTCCTATGATACCTGCTGTACCAGTTTATGACACTGTATTTCTATGCCATCATTTTATTGTATTTTATGCTTTTTATTTATTTATTTATTTATTCATTTATTTTGGTGGAGTCAGGGATTGAACTTAGGCTCTTTCGCTTGCCAGGGAAGTGTTTCTTCTGCTGAGCTATCATCCTCCCGGCCCTATTCCATCATTTTAAAATAAATTCATATGTACCTTATTTAAGGTAATCCTTTTACAAAAAAATCATAGAAACAATTTTCCCCCTAGAAAAAGCCGATCATGGTGCTTTTCAGAGTCAAGGCAGGCACATTTTCAGATGAGGCTGCTGTTCACAGACTTGTGGCATAGACCTTAACTTGGAGTCCAAGCTTGGCTGGCTTCCCAACAACATGCTTTTGCTCTGTGCTTCCGTAATTTAATTTCTAAAGTAAAGATGGTCATAGAGCACATCCTAAAATGTATTAAGAGTCAGCAAGTGAGTTCATTCAGAAAAAGTGATTAGAATATTACTTTGTATGTCATTCCATTCCCAGTAAACAATTACTTTGATTAATTACAAGTGTTCCTCAGTTTTTAAAGTGATAAGATCATGCTTTTGTTTTACTGTGAGAAATATCTAGACACTCAGGTACAAAGGATTTTAAGATTTTTTTTTAAAGACATACGTAATAAAGGGTATTTATGCAATAGGAATTCAATTTTAAGCCAAGAGGTTTAATTCATAAATATTCAAAAAGCATGTAAATTAAAATCCATGGAGAATCATCCTTAGGATTCTAGAAGCATACAAGTAGTTCCTGGACAATTAAGTTTGATGATTACAGAAGAGCTCTCATGTAAGACATGATTTATAATAAGCATGTATTGCAAGAATGTCTTACGGAAATTCATTTGCCTGTGTGAGACAACTGAACTGAAAAGACAACATGAATTGAAGGTGCTAAGCACAAAAATCACTAACTTGTTGCCTCAGTTACTCTTCTCTCTTTGCCTGGACAAAATACCTGACACACCCAACATTAAGGAGGGCAAGGGGCTGGCGAGATGGCTCAGTGGTCTAAAGCACCTACTTAGAACAAGCTTAGCAAAGCA
>NDGM011086099.1:0-14061 GCA_002564305.1 Octomys mimax | reverse complement strand
TTAGATATTGAGCCCCTTATACCATCATTTATAAAGGCTGAAGATCCTTGAAAAGCTACCAAAAGTTCATTTTTATAAATAGTCCTTGGTTTCTGACAATGTACTGTGATCTAGGAAACTATGCTGGCCCTCAGCTACCTCGGCCATCACTGTGACCTGCTGCCAAGGTGTTTCACCCTACCTCATTAAAAAATCCTCCTTTTTAATGAAAGTCTCTGGGAGCTACTTTATTTAATAATTACATGATGAAACAGGGAGGGAGTCAGGTAGTCTGTTCTGGAGTGCTGGGGTGAGGAAGCTTGCCGGCTAATTATTGTGTGGTGAGCGGTCACTTTCACAGCAAAAATAAAAGGAAAACAGACAGAAACAGCAAATTTCACTGGTAAATACTCACTTTGATAATTTCATATAGCTACTTGGAAAACAAGAGAGTGAAATTTCATCTGCCTGAGGTTTTTTACTTTTAAAAACACCCCCGTGAGGAACTGTTAAAGAAAAGTGGATATATCTCTCAGACAAACTAGCTAAAAGGTTAATAGTACCATCTTCCTATGATCTGCTATTATAATTAATGACATAACTTGTATTAATAAATTATTAAGCAACTAGAATGTGCTAAACAGTATTTACTCCATCACCAGAAAATGCCCATATAAATAAGGAAACAATGCTTTAGCATAGTCTAAAAATAATAAAGACAAACAACTACTATTACACTTCTATAATTTACTTTGTACTGATAAAAGTTTTCTGTAAATTAAAATTTTAACTTACAATTAATTTTTAACATTTTTACTATTTATGACAAGTAGGTAGCCATGGAAGTTTCTAAACAGAACATTTTTCTCACTAACCTACCTTGGGGGGCAGCAAAGTAACTCAGAGAGGATAAGCCGGGCCCTTCAGTGTCTACAGATTTCCATACTCTTCTCTTTTTAAAAGTAATCAAGCATTAATTTCCAAAAGGAGCCCTTGGGCTACAGGTCAAAAGCCATATTTTATGGCAAATGTTGCCTCTCATCAGATCATCAGATGTATGATGTTGATCTCCATGTTGTCACCTGGATCAAAATGGTGACAATGAGAGTACCTGTCCTGAGTACTAAACCACAAAACCGCCTTGAGGAGCCACTACAATTACATTGGCCAAGCTGTTCTGTAATTGGAACATGCTATTACAGTGTATTGTTGCTATCTGACTTTTTACTCATTTGGATGAGGACTGAGGAGGGCTGTGGCGCTCTCAGTCAAGCAAACATCAGTTCTTAGGGGCTTGCTGGCATCCTGAGGTCAAAACAAAGCTAGTTTTCAATCCCTTTCAGCCTAACATGCATACTAGTTTTTCAAATTGGAGGAGTCACACCCTGAGCTCCTCCTTAGCCATTCTTTTGAGTCATAAGCTAGACTGGGTAGTTTGTCTAGACGGCTTGGCCCGCCAGAGGCCAGGCTTCCTGGTGACTACGAAGCAGGAAGAAACCCAAAGGTCAGCAAAGAGAATACTCCTTCATTCCTTCCTAGCACATAGTACTGTATGTCTTTGGAAGCTCTTCAGTTAGGAAGACTGCAAGTTCTAACCTGATGGTCCTGATGGAAGAAATTACAACAGTGCGATAGGCTAAGCTCACACTCTCCCGGGGTCTGCGAGCTACCTCTGTGGGCCAACACCAAATCCAAAGCATTTGTTCCTTCCCAAGGAGGCAAAGGAGGATGAATTCCGGGCTCTGACCACAGCTTGCTTCCATTTGCTTGCCTTGCACCCTCCCAGCCTTGTCTGCCACTTGAACTCCACCACAGTTGGCTTCCCTCACCTAGAAGGGGGACTCGGTGGAAAACTATTTCAAAAGTAGAAAGGAAGGCAATAATGAAACATCCTTCACTTTAAATTTTAAAATGCCTATTTCTATTTTAAAATTTAAATTTGCTATTAAGTTCACACTTGCCTTGTACCTGGATAGTCAGAATTGAGCTGTCAAGGAGGGTTTACTACCTTTGGCTTTTTCTCACTTTGCTTTCTTGATTCATAAAAAGCAAGGAAAAGAAAAAATAACAATTTTCTCACAGGGAGTTCATGTAGAACTCCAGTACTGCGTTGGATCCGAAGTGGGTGACAGCAAACATTTCTGTTAGGTAAACAGGGATAGGAAAGACTGATGTTGAGGGCATCCTAATATAGCGGTACTTGCTCTTAGTAACCAGAGAAAAAGTACTGATGTCCAGGTCTGTACATGCGTGGGACCAGGTGGGAGATCCCACACATATGCAAAGGAGCGCTGTTACATTATCTTGCTCTTATGCACTGCTTTGTAATTTATAGTCTTTTTTATATTTTCCTTTGTTGGCTGTGTACAGCCTTGACCCCAGATTCTCAGTTCTTTGACATACATGCTCAGGTCCTAGGTAGAGTACACAGAACCTGTGGGTCCACTGAAATGTCAGTGGAGCGACAATACTAGAGTTCAAGTCTGTTTAGCTGCAGGGATGTCCTGAGATGCTCTACTTTTCTGACGGAGGAACGTACAGAATATCTTTTATGTCATATAATGTATAAGAAGGAGAACATGTTTGACTCACAACTGAACTGAGCCTGGGTAGACAGAGGTACATTAAGGTCAAGTTTTCACATCCTTTTCTAGGAGAGTCTATGGGGGTCCAGAAAAAAAATCCTCTAAATAATGAATAAACAAACAGAAACCTTCCATAGATCAGGCAATGTTCCTACTAATGGCCTACAGGCAATGAATAAAATATACCATTAAAAAAAGCATTATAGCCAGGTGTGATGGTTCACATCCGTAATTCCAGCACTTAGGAGGCTAAGGCTGGAGGATTACCATGAGTTTGAAGCTTGCCTACCTAGTGAGCTCAAGGCTAGCCTGGACTACTTAGTGAGATCCCGTCTCATCAAAACTCAAAAAAAATATAGTAAAAGACAAAAATTCCACCTGAAAATACTTTCCCTTGTTTTTAGCACACTTATTCCATCATTCTTGCCACTTTTTGAAGCAGTTCTGGGAGTCCTCTTCTGTAAATGGCTTCATGAGGTGTAATTAAAAATACAGTGAATACTGCTGCCACCTGCCCTCCGAGGGAAAGGCAGCCTGGTAAAAATATCACGGTGGGGCTGCCTCATTCACTGGATTGGGCATCATGAGACTTCTGGCTGCTCCCCAAAGTTAAAAGGACCATGAGAGAGGGCTGGGGAGGTAGCTCAGAGGAGTAAGTACTTGCTTGGCAAGCGCGAAGTCCTGAGTTCAATCCCTGGTACCACCAAAAAATGAAAAATAAATAAAAATAAAAGGGCCATGAGAGGCAAGTGCTTTGAATTGATCTGAGACATCAAGTCAGCTGGAACAGCACAACTAAGGACACCCAGAAGAGGACTTCCAGAAGTGCTTCGGCAAGTAGCAAGAGTCACTGGCGTCCAAAGTAAGTGTTTTGAGAGGCATTCATGACGATTTGTGTTTTGTTATAATATATGTTTTGTAAAAGTGGAACATCCTCCTTCTGTGCCAATCATGTAAGTGGCCCAGAGTTCCAGGCAATAGGTCTATGTGTTTTCAGAGTTGTCACTCATACTTTAATGCACTCTTAGGCATCCACCTCCACTAACTGCCTGGGGTTCGAATGGGCCACACAGGAGCCCGGCCGACCCAAGCCAGGCTGGGACCGGGTCAGGAGGAGCCCCAGGAGGAGGTGGCCTGGGCCAGGCTCCAGCTCCTGACTCCTGCAGCCTTTCCTAAGGCACCGCCTGAGGGCTACGTTACCTGCTCGTACTTCTCCAGCTCCGTGTGGTAGATTTGTCTGATCTGGGAGAGTTTGGCTCGGTAATCGGAATGTTCCACTGAGTTGTCGGACCCGGCTCCTCCGGAGGCGGCCGCTGCAGCAGCCGCTGCCGCCGAGCCCCCGCCCTTCTCGGGCCCGGCCACACCCTCGGCCAGCAGCATGTTGTCCAAGCGCATCAGCTGGGGGTCTGTGGGCTCTTCCTCCTGCGCTCCCCGGATGCTCAACACTGCGGGAAACCAGAGAGGAAGGACAGTCAGCGCGGTGGTAGCCCCGGAGAGTTTAACAAGTACCACGCACCAGTCGTGCCACATGGCCAGATGCACCTCCAGATTAATCGCAGTACTACATCTGAGGAGCCAAGGAAGGACTGGGAAAGAGAAGCCCAGAAGGCGAGAAAATGAAGGACAGTTTTGTTTCGAAGACTAGCTTTACTCCACATCCGCGAAGCAGCTGCAATAGCAAACCTATGGAGGCAGAAAGCCAGATACTCCAGGGTTATTCCAAGGGAGCACAAGGAGCTGGAGTTGAATGGATGCAGCTTCATTTTAATAAGACGGAGGGGTTCTTGAGGTGATGTGATGCACTTAGCGCCACGGAAAGGCACACATAACAGTGGTCAAACTGAGGCGGGACACGCTGGCGCTGCCTGTAATCCTAGCATCCTGGAGGATGAGGCAAGAAGATTGCAACGGGGGAAGCTAAGAACTTAGTGAGACTCCGTCTCGGAATAAAAAGTACTGGCGATGCGGTTCAGTGTGGCCCTGGATTGGATTCTTGGGGAAAAAAAAAAAAAAAGGTCAAAATTATACCTTCTATAATCCCGTATATATTACCACAATAAAAATTTAAGGCACAAAAATGTAGCTATAATCGAATATTTTTGTTTTGATTTCAGATCTACAAAAATATTTTTCCTATATAAATCTAGATTTCTACTGAGTTTATCGTTTTACACTCATCTTCCTTCATAATGTTTGATGAACCTATATTTTCATTTCCAAAATCATCTAGGCTGAATAAACTGAACTAGTGGAGAGAAATCAAGACATTTCTCCAGGACTAGGTAATGGTGTAGTGAAATCGGGGATGTAAGGATGCTGGTCCGCGGACAACCATCCAGCTCCATCCACTCCAGGTGAAGGGGTCTCATGGGAAAAGGATGCTTCAGAGCATCCAGAGGAGCCAGCGCCAGGGTAGCCGGACCAGTGTGCTCTTTGATGAGGATTCTCAGGCCAGGAGACAGCGATTATTTATTAGAACACCACAACCTTGAGGGGGTGGAGTTGGGCGTGACTTGGGCCGAAGATCAAGTGATTTAGCAAATCAGCAGAAAAGCGAAATAGTCATTTTTTACTACCTGCATACCATCTGCCATAAAATAAATCACTCATCCAAATTCAGCCTCATCGTCAGCAGCTAAGTCATTGTTAGAAGGGAACTACAACAGGACTCTTTAATTTTAAAAAAATGAGTGGGTAAGGAAGGAAAGGAGGGAAGGGGTAAAGGCAGAGGAGGTGTCTGAAGATGCAGACAGAGGGAATGTGTTCCCAGTGGGTGCACCTGAAGGGCTTCCAGGGCCAGGGGCCACCACCTGCTGTGTCCCAGGCTGAGATGGGCAGCACTGGTGCCGGGCTGTGACAGGGACAGTGGAGGTGAGGCGAGGTGAAGGGGAATCCAGGTGCTCAGGGCACTCTGAGGGGCAGAACCAGCACCAGTGCTGGCGGTGCCTACTTGCGCCTGCCTTCCTACAGGCAGGAAGGGCAGCAACCTTGGCAGCTGTGCCCAGCAGATCCCACGGCCTGCTCCTGAAAACACTTCAGCATGGCTCTCAGAAAACGGAGCAGCAGCTGGGATTAGAAAGGGGAAAAGGCACAGGGAGAGACCCATGCTCTTAGAAGTGAGAAAAGATGGGCAGAAGGAAGGTGGAGAGGTGGGACGTGAGAGAGAATAAGAAAGAAAATTGCACCTCTGCACGTAGACCACAAACACTTCGGTTCCCAGTCACCACTGCCTTCACTTACAACCTGAATTTGTTCTGAATATTCTGCCTCACGCAAATAAGACTGCTATCGTGGTGACAGCAGATAGCACAAGGTGAAAAGATCACAGAGGTTTAGTTGGTGGACTCTTCCTTTCCTGACAGGGAACTCTTTGCTTGGGGTGCTCAGGAGACTGAATGGGCAATGGCCCTTGTGATCCCTGAATAAGAAAGATTGAGCCCTGCTCTTCTGTTTCTTAAATTTATTTATCCAAATCCTCAGAGTTCTCTAAAGAACACACCACCACTAGCAAAGATTTGCTTAAGAAGGTACTGAACCTTGAGACCATTCCACCATTCGCAGCGAAGAATATTCAGTTGGGAGAGGCAAGGGTTGTGTATGTGTGTTTTCCTTTCCTATATGTAAGGGATAGCAAGTGCTTTATCAACAAAACTGTCTAGGAGTCATTCAAAACTTTCGAAAAGGATTGCCTCTGAGCCATTAATGAACAATATGGTTGTTTTACTTTGGCCTGGTCATTCAAAAATGTATGCTACAGCACAGCTTCCACACTCGCATCAGCCCTTTGAATGCTGGGTCCCATGTACTACTTTGGAAAAGAGCCCACCAGCCTCCGCAGTTGGTGGGAAACTTCCCTACCATGCCAGGGCTGGGCAGGTTTCAGCCTGAGGTAGTGACTCTTCCTGGGGTGTCCTCCTGGTTGCCCCATAAGCAATCCCTCTTGATAAACAACGCTGCAAGATGGTGCAAAACTATCTGGGCTGAGGAGCAACAGTAAGGCCCTGAAGGATCCTGTTGCTGTACCACTGGTCAGCCCACGTCCTCCCAGGGCTGTCTGACTGTCATGATACAAAAGTCCTCTTACTTCTCCCCACTTCCTCCTCTTTCCCCTTCCTCTTTCCCTTCCTCCTGCTCCCCTCTTTCTCCCCCTCCTCTCCCTCCCCCTCCTTGTCCTCCTCCTCTTCTTCCTCCTCCAAGAACCTGTGCACCAAAGGCTGTCTCTTGCCCTCTGCCGTCTCATTCTTCTAGCAAAATGCAGCAATGGAAGAAGGAAGAAGGCTGAGATATGCGCACCAGGGGCTCCAGTGCTAATCTCGTTCCCTCAGGTCCCAGTTGGGGACTGTGAGCCTGTCATCTCTTCTAGTTTCCATGTACCTGAGAGTCACCCCGGAGAGTGCTAGCTTCTTCCAGCTCTTGTCAGGTCCACCCAAACACCATTATCCGGAAGCACAAACTATTCCAGATAATCCCTCCATACTGAGCTAACCAACACTTCTCTGGGCCTTGAAACTTAACCTGTTTAAAATAAACTAAGGGAGAGATTTAAGAAGGCTGCCACTGGACACTGAGAGGACACAGAGCAAGTGTCAAGCCTCGGAGAGAGATCCTGAGGTTCTTGGAGCCTGTGGCACTGATGTGTGCTGACTTTTTCCCCAGGTATGAAGGATACAGTACATTGGATTTATCAGGATGGGGGGCAATAAAAACGTCAGTGGACCGGGGAGATGGCTCAGTAGAAAAAGCATTTCCCTGGCAAGCACAAGGGACTGAGTTCAATCCCCGGTTCCGCCAAAAGAAAAATCTTATTAAAAGCACCAGCATTTCACCTAACCTTTCCATCATATAAAAAACCCTTTATATACATACTCCTTTAAAGTTTGGATTTACCATAATTGCATAGAATTGGCTGCTAAATATACAGCAAATAGCAATTTGGTTGACAGGAATACATAACTAGGATTCCAAATCAGAGATCTAGAGAGAGAAGAAAAAAAAGAAAGAAAGAAAGAAAGAAGATGAAGAAAAACAAAACAAAACAAAAAAACAGCCCAGATGCCCTCTCCAATTTGCACTGCTTAAACTGTACAAGTCATACTCAAATCACTAAAAAAGGAGATGGCAGAATATGAGCAAGAACAAATATAAACAAGGAAAAAGAAGTAGAAGGAAACCTTCACAGTCTGCTGACGTCGAAGCATCAGGTTCTGGGGGACTTGGACAGTGTGTGTTGGCGGGGGCAGGTGGCCCAATAAAGAATACTGCTCATATTTCAGTCTGGAAGGAGGACAGTGTGAGTGCACCACGACAGACATGGGTGTTTGGATCCACTGGTACGGACTGCTCAGCTAGTCAGTTTAAAAAAAAAAAAAAAAACCAAAAAACCTCCAAGCACCGTTAAATAAATAAATGAAAAGGGTGATGTGTCTAGGCAGAACTGATGCTACCTATTTACTGCTCAAAGTCAGCACTCTGGCGAGTAGGAGACAAAATGATTATTTAAAAGCTCCTTTTTATCTCTGTGGCACCATGCAAGACTCAAATGAACCTTTCTCCAGGACACCAGAGATGTTAACACTCATCCTCCAAGATCCAATTTCAACCAGCAGAGCTGTTACCTAATCCAGCAACCATCACAAGTGATCAGGTTCCTGCCTCCCTGATGGGCGCCCTGCCCCCTCCCTCCTTGGACCAACAGGGTTTTTTTTTTTTTTTTGTATTTTTTCTGAAACATCTTTTAAAGGGCCCAAAGCCTTGTTTACGCCAGGACCTGTAGGGCTTTAATGGCCCAGCAGGCCCGCACACTGCCACTTCCAAAAATTGTCATGGACTCCAGAGAACTCAAAATCAGCAGAGGAGGGGCCCATCAAGATATTAAACCCATCTGGTAATTCCTAGGGCGATTCCTTCCCACAGTCCAACTCCTCCTGTAAGGGACCAGTCAAGACAGGCAAATGATTTATATAGAAATTGTCACAAGCCCTTTAAATGCTTCTGGTGTCACATCCACCTTGCTGTGATTGCTTGCCCTGGGGGTTAATTCTTTGGAAAAACTCCCAAGATAAGGGGACTGTCACGGTACTGTTGGGGTTGCTGTAACTACTGGTCTCCTGCTGTTCTTTCTTTTAATTCACACAAGGAAAAAGAAAACCAAACCCAAAGGCACATTCAAAAGCCCAAGAGCATTGGCAGGAGGGCTGTGAGAAGGGTTGTTTTGTCCTGAGTGGAAAGACACGGGCTCAGAGCAGCTCCAGCCAGTGCCCACTAGAGGGCACTCTTTCATCACCAAGGACTGGTCCAGCCGGAGGGTCCCACAGTCTCTGGTGTCCAGGGCTGGGAGAATGCCCTTGCTCACTTTCAGACTTCCACAGCTTTACACAGTGAGTTGTTTTTTGATTTGGACGGTAGTCCACAGATCCACATAGACTAAGAGAGGCAAAGAGAGAATGGAAGAGACAGACATACTGACCGCATGCAAGTGGCTTGAGATAGGCGTGAGAGTGCACCCCGCTCCCCCGCAAGTTATGCGCAGGAAGGCAACATTTAGCAGTGGGATTAAGGTCTTTGTCTGATCTCCAGATGCAAACGCCCCATGCCAGGTGCTTGACTACCTAGGAGCTAAGTCTTCACTCTGCACTGCCAGGAGGCCAGGGGCTCTTGGGCCCATTCACAGGTTGCTCTGCCCTCTCCAGAAGGCAGAACCTTGAACCCAGACCTGGGGCCCACATAGGCTGCCTCTGCAGCTGGAGAAATGGGCCAGAGTGTTCTCTCCAGAGCCTCTGAGTGACAGTTCGCTTTTGTTCATAAAGTGCTTGCACACAGGAACTGCACCTTATAAAACACGAAGCGATGATCCAAATGTACGGGGCAGAGAACTAAAGATTACGAAGGCAAATAAGCATCCCCCAAAGCTGAAACAAAGGAGGTACAGGGGAGACTCACTTGCACACACTGATATGTATCTTTTGATACCCAATTCACAAGTGACATTTTGGGCAAGAAGGAAACAAACAGAGGTGAGGTGGGGAAGGAAGGAAGTTCTTTTGGATGATTTCATCATTTGATTCCTCTCAATCTGATCCTCTTCCATTCTTTCCACCCACACCACCATGATGGGTGGGGGCCCTGTGCTATGGGGCAGGACATCCTCTTTCCTGGCACTGCAGAAATCCACATATCATGGTCCTGTCCTGTGCAAACGCTCAGCTCCAAATCCTCCTTCATGAAGCTCGTCCTAATGCAAGCCTTTACAAATGTCACCTCTCGCTTCTGAGCCACCAGAGCGTGTACTGTCTGCAGCATGGCCTTAGGCCATCTCAGGACATGCCAGGTCACACCTGCCACCTTGCCAGCAGGACTGTGAGCTCTTAAGAGGCAAAGCCGACATATCCTAAGCCTGTCCATGCCCCACAGGACCCTATAGGGTCTCTCTCAGCAAGCATCTGAGCCAGTATTTCTCAAGAGAAATACTGTGAAGAATGAAGTAGGAGAGGAGGGCGCAGACCGTGGCATCCAAATGGGTCTACCTCAGTCCCCGATTCTTGGCTAGGCAGTTAGCTCCCTCCATGAGCCACCCTCATTCGGGTTCTAAGGCATACCAGAGCCAGCCTGCTTTCTCTCAGCCTTCCCTCTGCCATGATTCCAGTATGCACTTCAAAAACCTGTCAAGCCTGCCTTCCAAAATCTCAAAATTCTAAACAATATGATACTGGCACTATGCCAGAGCCTCACAGTCCAACCTGGGATGTCCCCATTAAGCCCACACTACCCATGGTATGGGCTTTGGGTGCTGGGACAGCCTGGTATGTGACACTGAAGCAGGCCTGGCAAGGAACGGGCCATACACATGATGTTGTCACAAATAAGACACTCTGAGGAGGGGCTGGGGAGATAGCTCAGTGGAATAAGTGCTTCGCTGGCAAGCTCAAGGGCCTGAGTTCAATCCCTGGTTCTGCAAAAAACAAAAAAAAAACAAAAACATTTTTGGGGGCTGGGGAGATGGCTCAGTGGAGTAAGCGCTTCTCTGGCAAGCGCAAGGCCTGAGTTCAATCCCCGGTTTCACCAAAAAAAAAAAAAAGTTAAGACACTCTGAGGAATGCTCCAGTCAACAGAATAGATCACTGACAGCACCAGTGAGGGGCCAGCAAGGAGCTGGGCACCAGCACTTCCACGGTGAAGCAGGCATAGGCTCTGACTTCATAGCACTGTGGCCTCTGGGCTTCTGGCCCCATCTCCCCCCACACCAACGCTGTGGAGGGAAGTGGACTCACAAAGTTGCTGACTACTGTCAAACTCCAATGGATATGCACCTTTCTCCTTTCCCTCCTTGCTTACCAGTGCAATGAGGCTTAAAAACTGGAGACTTCTCCAGCTGAAGTTTATTGTAACTTAATTGTTCAAAACCAAGGCAGGACCAGCCTCTTCCTTTAGCGAGTTCCCTGAGGCTCAGAGCAGCGTGGATGGCCGTTCTCTACTGCTCATCCTCAGCCCCTTCTTTTGCTCTATGGAAAATCTTTTTCACAATTTTTAGAGTTGTCTATCAAATGAATGGAAATGGTTTAACCATAAGATTTCTAGAGTTTTTCAGATGAGCATTATAAAAGGAGTGATCAAAATACATAACTGTTCCCATGTTTTTTACAGTAAAAGACACACTGCCATTCATCCCTCTCACAGTATTTTGAGCTCATCTCATCATTCTTGGAACTTCCTGAAGCAGTTGTGGGATGATCTTTCTTATGAGCATCTTTATGAGGTGTGATAAAAACATGGAGAATAAATGCCATCGCTGACTGAAATCCAGCGGGAAGGCAGGCAGGTAAAAACACGACGGTGTGCCCTCCTCCACCTTTTTCACTTGACCTGGCACTGTGCAACTGTTCATTCTCTGCCAAAGTGAAAACAGCCACAAAAGATAAATGTTCTGCATGGATTCTGAGGAATCCACAAGGGCACGACCATAGACATGCACGAAAGAGGATTTCCAGAACTGCTGCAGAAAAGGCAAAGAGTGGTGGGACGTGTGTGTTCCAAGCAAGGGTGTGGTTTTCGAAGGGATTAACCATAATGGGTCTTTTAGAGCAGCGAATTCTAGTTTAAGCATTCTTTATATTTTTTCAATCACACCATGTAGACAGCTGCAGTCCCCGTGGCTGGGTGGCTTGGGAGAGCCAGTGACAACCTGAGTCCAGACCTTGTAGCCCTCCCGGAAGACCTTTCTTGCTAAAGTTGGCCTGGAACACCCTGTTCAGGTGAGAAATCCCAGCCATACGATCTTTCCACAGTAATCTTCCCATGATAATAACCTCCTCAGGGTGCTTGGAGTCTCTTACCCTGTGAGAATCTCAGGGACACCAAGGTGAAACACTACCTAGATCGAAGGTCTCTAACAGAGGTGCTGCCCCCAGCAGATTTGATATAAAGGTCAAATGTCTTTCTGATCTATTGAGGTCTTTTCCTTGGTTTGTTAAGCAGGTATATAAATAAGACATAACTCACAGCAGGGGACTCGAGGGCTTTAGTCAACCTCTGCAAGATCCTAAGGTTCTTAAAAATTTCATACGGCAAATATTTATCAAGCACTTCCTACTGTGCTGACTTTCAAAATAAATAAGGCCTTGTAAGTTTCGAGGAGAGTCACTCATTTCTTCCCACTTGGCCAACTGTCACTGCACACACAGCTTCCTGTGAAGTTTTAAGGCAAGGGATGAAAACAAAAATATGAAACACCCTTGAGACAGGTTTCCATTTTTTGTTTGTTTGTTTACGTTCTGGGGTTTTCGGCAGAGAAACATACCAAGCTTTTCCTGTCAGGCCTTCTTCTGGGATAGGTTTTGGCTGTTCTGGTCACATGTATTTTCTACTTCTCAGGGGCTGCACGGGCAGGGATCCCATTCACACGTTCCCCACTTGGCACACTGAGCCTCCCCGGGCCAGCTGGCAGAGAGAAAGCTAATGCACTGGGCAACAGGCCCCTGTGTTTCTGGATGGGTGCCGGCTGCCTGGGCGAGGGGCTTTGGGCCTTAATAGCTAAAGCTTGTACTGCTACTAGGGAAACCCCCTTGCCTCCAGAGAAACTGCCGGGGTTGGAGGAGGGGTGACTTACCCGGGCTCTGCCCTCGGACTGACATGCTCACAGGTATGAGGAAAGCAAAGCTACCATCAAGAGGGCCAGCACAGGTGATGTGAGGCCTGGACTCAATGGTTTCCTGCTTCCTTACACGTAAAAGGCATGGGGAACATGGAATCACCGGTTGGGGATTTGTTTTGCTCTCCCTGGACATGGAAGTGTTCCTCTAAAATGCTCCTTCCTAGGTGAAGTAACTACAGAAAGCAGGAGAGATTTTGCCATCCCTATTTGTGTGGATTCTTAATGAGGCACTTCATATATTGCCTGGCTCTTTGCAAGAGAATGATGGGTCCCCTCCCTGCTCGTGTTCTCGTGCCCAGCAAAGGGGAAGTATGTTTGCCCTTCCTCCACAATGTGGCCTGCTGAGGGTCCTGAGGCAGGCTGGGTGCTCTCAGCACAAGGCAGGTCCAAGACTGTGGGGCTCTGCCTCCTGTAACCTCAGTCTCCCCACTAACAAACACTTGATAACAACATCAACTAAGCCATAATGCTTAAGGATTAAATTAAGATGATTCTTACAAAAGCATTATGTCAGTGCTTGGTGATGGCGAGATTTTCTATTGTTGGTTAAATCTAAATCAATCCGATTGATAAAAGTGCCCTTGCAGAGAATCAAACAAACAAGATAGATTTATAGTTAGTGGGTTGGATTCTGTAAGTAAGGAATCAGCAAACAAAATAAAACCAGGAGAATCTAGTGGAGGTGCACACATATTTATGAACTCACATGCACACATACATACTTTCTACCTGTGCTTCCAGACAGCTGGGATTGATACTGCCACTGGCCAAGAGACCAAGAGATTCTCTGCCTACAAAATGCATTTTCAACAAGTCTTCTTTTGCTTTTCTCACCCTCGTCACCTCCTACTCTTTATGCTCTTTTCTTGTTATTCTTCTCCCAAGCCTACGAAGGATCCCTCTGCTTCTAAAGTCGGAGGTGTCACCACTTAACACACTCCCTCCGGCCCTAGTTTCCCCAAGACAGAAAGCATCAAGGTGCTACTGTGAGGCAGGTTGGTCACTTGAAATATCCTATTGTCCTGGAAGACTGGAACCCCTTCTGGGATCTGCTCAGCTCTGACCCATCGAACCTTGTGTCATGCAAGCTAGTCTCCAAGTCATCTCTAATGGCTGCTGTCAGTGTTCCCTTAAAAGATAAATTATAATCAAAAAAGGAGGGTTGGCCAAATAGCTTAGCAGATTAAAGCACCTGCAAGCAGGTGCAGGGGCTGGCCTGCCATGTTGGCCCTGCCCCTGGGGTACACTGAGAGATAATTGAGAGTGGGCCTGGTGACATGTGCCTGGAATCCCAGCTCTTGGGAGGCTGTAAACAGGTGGATCACTATGAGTCCAATCTAATAGTGAGAC
>NDGM011086098.1:0-13085 GCA_002564305.1 Octomys mimax | reverse complement strand
CCACCCCATGACTGCATGAGGCTTTGGGGGGACAACTAGACACAAACCATAACATCCTGCTTCACCCATTTGGTGCTTACGAGTCAGCCGTCCAGGTGCACCCAGCCCTGAGCTCCGCTGATCTGCTGGGTGTTTCTTGATCCGTTCGAGATGACACTACAATTAAGTATCACAATATGCTCTCTGCATTTAACATGTGTAATCAATTTGATTTTTGTGCACTCCAGGAGATGTATTATAACATATCCTCTGCTAGATATAGGGGATATTAATTAAAGTAAAAAGTTAATTGAAATGAAAAGCTGTGGTTGCACAGTGAGTTGATAACTGGTCTCCAAGCTCCTTTTGTCCTCACCTGACTGTCTCCGACTGCATTTGGCAGCTACCCACTCAAGTGTGCATGGCTATCTCTGCCCAAAATGCCATTCTCAAACTCTGTGAGACATTTGACAAAAGGAACTAGCATATGGCAGGTTTTCACAAGTAATAGCACATGTGCTCACCTACTAATTAACCTATAATTTTTAAGAAGACTACCTTCATGTAACTTTGTCTTATCACATAAAATCTGACCTCTCTCCATTGAAGTTTACTTCTACAAATATTTAGCTTCTGATATTCTGCAAAATATCTTAAAATTTCCCTTTTCCTTTTTATTAAATGCCTCAAATAGTTTTGTTTTTTGTATCCTTTGTGCTTCTAGAAATATCTTCGCTAATACTCTACTGATGAAAATAATTGAAATAATGCCACTAACAAAGTACAAAATTTAAGAATTCACTGCGGCTTCTTTTAAACTTCTTCTCCAGTATTTAATGAAACACACATTCACATACACATAAACATATATAGATTTTCCCTCAGCGTCCTGAATGTTGTGCTATAATTATTGCAATAAACTAGGATTCTTGAAAGAGAGATCCAATTGTGAAGTTAAATTCTCAGAAAAGAATCACACCATTGTAATTTCAACAACTGTCACTGCTTGGAGCCTAATTTACTGAAGCTATACGTGGAAAATAATTGGCAACCTTAAAAAAGGAAACTCTAAAATATTTGCGTAACAATTAATAACCACATTGAGTACCTTTTTCTGGAGATGCTAAAGACAAATAAAAGTGCATAGGTAGATCAGAAGTGAACAAACCAGGGCCCCAAAACATAGAAGACAGTTGCTTCATCTAACTCCCCTGCTCCATCCACCTTTGACAAGTACCATGCATTTTACTTTTTGTGCTGTGTGATTCTGACACACTGAAGCTGCCCCACACTGCAAGAAAGTACCCAACCTCCAACATTCTCTCATCTTATTTATACTAACAGGCATAAAGACAAGAATCCAAAGCTCTCCAGACCTTTCAAAAATTGATTCAAGAATAATTCTAACTATGCCTGAAGTTAGGCCAGTGATAAATTAGTGCATCAAAGTGTGCTTGAAAAATGTAGCTCAGTTGCTTTGTGGACACATGTTAAGCACTATCTTCTTTGCCATCTAGCTCTACAGGTGACGTATATCAGTCTAAAAGAATAATTTTCATAAGTTCCACTCCATGTATTTCTCAAATTCTCAGCTACATCTGGAGACTTGATTCACAAAGTTGAATTGTATACAGGCTGAACCAGTATTTACGACCTCTTTCCTGACTCTTAAAAATGTGCTCGTCAATAAGGAATCTCCTCAACCTCTTAAGAATTTACTCAATGTAATTAGATGTACCCTGATTCATCCAAATACTATCCAAAGGCCACATACCTGTGGTTTTAACTATAAAAGCTTATTAACTTTAAATACAGCTACAGTTATTGAGGAAAAACATGTCAGTCGAAATACGCTAACAGACTGTCTTGTAGACAAAGGAGAAAGGTCTGTGTACTCCAAGTAAATCCTGACCTGATCTACACTATTCTACTTTCTTTGTATCTCAATCAAAATATTTTAAAAAGAAAAAAGTTACGCAGGAATGCTGGTTGAATTCAACTGGTTTACTAGATATTTCATAAACTTTAATATTTCTAATACCTTTCTAGATAACCAAGGAGTAGGTGAGAATTTCCCCTTAGAGTTTTCCAGCTAACAAACAAATAATGAATACTACAATAAAAAAGGGCTTCCCCATGGTAATTTTTTTTTTTTTTTTTTTTAGGAATTCAACAATGGTTGTTATAGTGCATATTGTTGTCTTCATATTAGTTGCCCAGATTACCAGACATACAAATCCAAAATTGTTCAAAAATAAAACAAAATTTAAAAGAAGAAAGAGAAAAGACAAAAATAAACATTAATTGTCCATAACAATAGACCAGTAGAAATCAGCGGTACCAAAATCCAAACTATTTTGTGTATATGCGTATATACATTTTTCCCTTTATTTCTTTTCTCCTTTCCCTCATCTTAATTGTTTCTTCCCTTTGAACAGATTCTTTCCCTTTCATAGTATCTATTGTACCTTTTGTATTATTAACACATTTAGGTTCTTACACGAGGCGGAAAATACAATGTTTAAAAACACATGCGCATCTGAGCGATTTCACTCATGAGTAATGCTCTCTAATTGCATTCATTTACCTATAATAGTCTCAAGTTTATCTTCCATTCTAGCTGAGTGATACTCCATTATAATTAGCTAGCTGGTGATTACCAGTGAATAGGGGCTTCTAGGTAGTGTCACACCACTGCTAACCAGAATTAGGAACACCACTCTTAGTAATACCAGGCCAAGCTGCAAGCCTGAAGCTGACCAAGCCTCTAGGCTAGGTCTCCACTTCAACACTCCTGACATTTTGAGCTGATGATTCTTTGTTGTGGGAAATGTCCACACAATATTCTCCTGCATTCTCAGAAATTTAGTAATATCTTCGACTTCTTCCCATCTGGTACCTGTAGAATTCTCATGTTGTAAAAGCAAAAAACATTTGTAGGCACTGTCAAAGGTTCCATGTTGAGAGGACCAAGCATGCCCTAGTGAAAAATCACTACTGTGGATTCAAACACCAATTAGAAGACAGGTTCAGGAGAAGCTATATACTAAACGGCAGCATGGTGTTGCAGTCAACAGAATCTGCACAGTAAGGAAGTTCCGAAGGCCAGGCAACTTCTCTGTTTGCCTAGAAAGAATGAAGAAAACATATATAGAAGGGAAGCATGTAAATTTATAAAGGTTTAAAAGACATAGTAATTAATCAGTGTGTAGGCTTTGTTTGGATCTTGAGTAAAAACATACATAAATAATTCAATCATGGAATATTTGATATTTCAAAGAATTATCTTAGGTATTACAATACTGCACTATGGTCAATGTAATATGTTTTAAAAATAGCTTTTGTCTTTCAGAATTATGTATAGAAATGTTCACTAATGAAATTAGATTAATGTTGAAAATTTGCTTCAAAATAATACGGGAGTTGGAGCAAGTGGGCAGGAGAAAATGTGATGCAGATTGGCTATGAGGAAGTTAAAAGTTGGATAATGATACCTGTGGTGCGATTGTACTATTCTGCTAGTGATTGTACAACTATTATAAAATTGCATATGCAAACTTTAAAATGAAGTGCAGAAGTCATACTAGGTGCACAGGTTTCTTTAAAGAGCTGTAAAGAACATTTATGAGAACTACAGGCTTAGAGAAAAAAAAAATATATGCGTGCAAATGATTCACGGCCATGAGGGGAAGAACAACTCAAGACATTTCTTGCCACTCCTCAGCACTCTGTTTGGCAGGGAATGATTTCTTCAGGAGAGGGACCTGCAGAAGCACTGAAGGTAGTACACTAGTTGAAAGAGAGTCACTGCAAACAGATGCATTTTAACTTTCTCAAAATAGGATTAAGAGCACTCTCTAATTAGTTCAGTGAAAAAGTTTTAGTAACCTAATTTTTACCTCTTGTGTCAAAATTCACAAGCTAAGTTTCAATGTTCATCCTTTCTCCCTGCTGTGAACCCGTGCCAGGGCACCTCCACTGCCCCTGCAGCACGGGCTCATCGTGTCAACGGCTGCCGCCGATGGCCCGCTCTCCTGGCTGCAGGCTCATTCCCCTCGTGAGCTCTCTATGCATGGGAAGTTACCTCCAGGAAGCACACGCTTACATCACTGCCTCCAAGTCTGCTCAATTTACCAACATGAATGCTGGATCCTGAGCCCAGCAGTCACAGTTCTCTGTGATTCCGATATTGGGTACTTCTCACAAGCACTCATTTTCTTAAATCTGACCCTTCCTTGGGGCACACACGTAGGCCCTAAGCCCTTCCCTTCAATCCAGTCTACAGGTTCTTGTCTACTTTATGTTTATGGATTCTGAATTTACTCTGCCCATTGTTACCACTTTGTCCTGTGCAGTCACACATGTATTCTAAAGCTCAACCCATCACCAATGACTCTACAACTCACTGCTCTTTTTCAGCACTTGGGATCAACTGTGCTTCCACACTTCCATTCTTTGCAGCTTTATTCAAGACTGTGACAGCAAAAAGGACGAGGGATTACTTGGAGGCCATAACCAGCTCAACCTCCAAGAAGGAGGAGAGGGACTACTTTTACTCAGGACCCCTCAGCATGACAGAGTCTCAAGCACAAACAGCCCTATCTGAGGCTTCTGTGGCATTTTATTGATTGAACCAGGAAAACAGACAAGGGATAGAAGGGCATTTGTGCAAGAGTTCATGTGGGGGGACAGAGAAAGCACAGGGTAGCCTGCTCCACGACTGACCTGAGGACTAATCTAGGTAATTAATTGGAATATGGGGAGGATGAGGTCCAGAGCCCTTATCAGCAAGTGAGTGTGTTCTGAGCCTCCTTGGCCTGTTGGCCTGTGGACTATTCTAGGATCTTTAAGCATGCATTGCTGGAGGTAGCTCCAAAGGTCCCATGTATTTTTACTTGTTTCTCCAATAGATAGCACTTTAGTTCCCTTGCATTAAAGTACAGCCATACTCCCCTCCACTCATGAACTTAATTTGTTTTAGATTCTGGAAAAGATGGTGGTGTTTCCATTAGCACAGAAAAGACGGCCATAGTCCTGTTCATCACCTCACGTAGGGTTTGCAAGTAAAAATAAAACTTTTCACAATATTTCTCTGTTTGTGAATTGCTCACAAACAAAAGTGTTTATGAACTGAGGTACCACTGTGTATCTATTTATTTTCACCACTTCACTGAAATTTCTAATGACACAGGAACCATATTTTTTATTTATTTTTAAGCACGCTTGCACCAAATATTTTTGCACAAAGTGTTTGGTAAATTAAATACAGGGTGGGTTTTTTGTTTTGTTGTTGTTTTTTAATTTTTTTTTTTCGGAACCGGGGATTGAACTCAGATCCTTGCATTTGCCAGTCAAGCGCTTATTCTACTGAGCCATCACCCCTGCCCCTTTCTTTTTTTTTTTTAATTTTTTTGTCGTTGTTGTTGTTTTTAACCTCATAAAACGAAATAAACTATCTTTCTTGAATCAAAAAAAAATCTTTCAAGGTAGAAATCCATGAAAAAATATAAAAGATTACAGGATTTAGAATTGTCATTTTGAAAGAAACAGTACAACAGAAATCCTTGCAAGAGCTATAGTCAGAATAAAAAGGAAGAAGCATACAGGAGCACATAAGAGGCGTGACCCCTCAGGATGAGACTTGATTCCTAAGTCCCATGATTCCTAGTTCTCAAAGAGGCCACTTGTTTCTCCCCCAAGCTCATGAAGCCTGTCCTAGAGGTCTTTCATAGTAGAAAAGCTACTGAGCTCTGACATCCTGCCTTCTAACCTACTCACATTTGCATCGCATTACCTTAAGTTGCTGAATTTCCCAGCCCTGATTTTCTTATCAGCAAAATAACAGTAACTAACACTTACAATGTACTTTTTGTGTTTCAGACACTGTTCTGAGAATTTATCACATGGTAAAATTTAATTCACTCAACAACTCATGAAGCGGGCATTTTAATTTATCCAAATTTCATGCATGAGAAAATCAAAACTCTAATGGGCTAAGTGATTTGCTCAAACACATAGTAAGTGGTACAGCCATAAATTAGATTGAGTCTGTTCTGTGTCTGAGATCATGTTGTTAGTCACAATAATATATTAATTTCTTCCTCATTAGTATCAAGAAAAATTGAACGAAAATAAAGCATAATGGGCCTGATACAAGGTAGACATTATATAAGAGATGCTCTTTATCAGATAAGATGTGATAGTAAACTATTGACCTTTTTACTAAATAAAAGTGTTTTCCAGCTAGAAATGGTAGTAAATGCCTGCAGTTCCAGCATCCAGGGAAGCTAAGGCAGCAAGATTGCAAGTTCAAGCCCAGCCTGAGCTATTTAGTAACTTAATGAGATTCTGTCTCAAAAGTTTAAAGCAGGGCTGGAAATGTAGTTCAGTGTGAAGGTCCTGGGATCAATCCCTAGTCACATTCATGTGCACACACACACGTATGTAAACACACACACACACACACACACACACACACAGCTTTATATGAGTATTTGTATTAAAGTAATGAATACATAGGTGAATAAGCAATGCAACTAAAAGTATTTAAACTTAAGACTGCTTGTTTGAAAAACCCTGTGCATAAATTATAAACTTGTGGTCCTTTTAGAGAAATTTCCTCAAATTTTACAGATTCTAATACAAGTAGATTTGTCCCTGAAAGTAAATTATGAACAAGATGAGGGTTTCACCAAGATATTTTTAGTTTAGAAAGGGAAGGGAGAGTGTCGCCCATAGCTGAGACAAAAATACAGAAGATCTGGGGAAAGAAAGCAGCTCAATTTTAGTTATGCTCTATTATGGATGGGAGAGGAAAAGTCAGACAGAGCTCTCTGATTGGATACATGCTGGGACAAAGGTGCAAGCTTTAGAACCACATTAAGGGCGACCACTGAAGTCACAGGAATAGCTTCTCTCACCTCAGGAAAGCAGGTAGTAGTATTGGAGAGCGATTCTCAATCAAAGGCATATCCACTGGTAGATGACTGTTATGCTACTAACGGGTAAAGCCAGGGATATTGCTGGAAACAGTGACAAGATAGCTCCATGGCAACAAGTTACTGGATCCAAAATATCAATAGCACAAAGTTGAGAAAGCTTCTATTAAATTAGACCAAGCATGAGACTGAAGAAAGTAATGTTGAGAAGAGAAGAAGAATCAGGATTTTTGTAGGTGGAGAGTCAAAATGTTTTCTTAGGGGATGACACAGTTGTACAGGAAATGTAAACCCCTCTGGGTCACATGTTTTCGGTCAGTCACAAAAGGCCATCAGACTGCCCTGCCTGCTGTACCCGCTGCCATGCTCCGACACTGCACTGGCAAGTGATGATTCTCAGATGAAGTTACACAAGTTAATTACGTCCAGGATAATAAGGGTGTGAATAGCATGCAGATGCTCGGCATCTGCTCGACCCAAATGGAATAACTTCTCAAGTTAATGCCTTTTTGCGGGCTTTGGGTGAGCTGCTGACATCTAGAGTCCCAAATGTGTGCTCCACAACTTGTGTTTGGCATCTAGTGTTTGGGTGTGTCTGGGGCTGCATAAGCCCGTGACACTTGGGGTTTATATTAGTTACTGGGTTGAAGAGAGTGAAAATAAATTATTCACAGATAATAGCAATGACTGTCCACAAAGTTTTTGTGAATGGTTAAGCTCTGGGGAAAGATAATCAATCAATCAATCTATCATCTATCTCTCTCTCTCTCTCTCTCTTACATCCATATGGTTCTTTTTGTGTAGACCATACTGCTTTTGAGATATCTCTTTCCCCCACTCCCTCTCCTGTTCGTCTCTTCATCTCAGTAATTCCTATTTGTACTGTGGATTTCTGCTTATCTGTAGAAAGGAGCATTTAATGCTTAATTTTTTGGTCTTCTTTTTCCTTTTTTTTTTTTAATGTATTTAGTACAGGGTCTACAGGGTCTCACTACATAGATGGGGCTTATGGTGATCGTTGTTTTTCAGCCTCCCAAGCACTGGGATTGCAGGCACACCCCACCATGCCCAGTCTTTTTTGCCATCTCAGCATACCCTAGGGGTGGAACCAGCACGGCAGGCTGGGATTCGAACCCTGGCCCCTGTGTCTGCCTCAGCAAGCGCTTTAATCTGCTGAGCTATCTGGCTGGCCCTCTTATCTTCTTTTTGTATTTTTTAATTTTTCTCTCTTCTTAAGTTCTTACAACTTTTTACTTTTTCCTTTCTTTTTCCAATTTTGCATGCATATATCTGGTTATCTGAACAACTAATTTGAAGACAGCACTATACAATAACACAAATACTATCAACTTTGTAATATTTTGTTTAATGAAATTCTGTATTATTTCTAATTTGTTCTTTTTATGAGTAGTTTGTATTCTCTTTAATAAAATAATAAAAGAAATGAAATAGTCCTTTTTGTGTCTCCATGAAAAGTTCCTTTAAGCCTCTTTTATAATGTGCAGCAAAACCATGAATACATAAGCAGGGTAGGAGACAGCTCAAGACACATAGCTGTGAAAAAAGTCCTCACACATTGTGTCTGCATTTTTCATTACAACCCTTGATCAAACCTTTTAAGCCGCTCTCCGCTCTTCTCTACAACTGCTCAGACAGGTTTGTTTGCATCTAACTCTCCATATTTTCACATTTGTCGCCTTCTGAGCTGTAATACTCTTACTCTGCTGCACGAGGACACCTAGCTGTTTTGCTTGTTCCAGTTTTTTTTGTTGTTGCTGTTTATCTTACTCATTCCTTTCATACAACTGTTTGTTCCATGGCCAGTATCCATTACCGCATTTCTCATAGCATCACCTGGATTTTCTTTTGAAGGGTCAGCCCCTCAGCCCCTGGTGGGCTCCCCACTCTACATACTGCAGAGAAGCACCTTGAGTCAGGGCTCATCAGTGTGGGTATCATCTTCTGCTGGCCACTGTTGGCCCACAGATGGCAATGTGGCCCGCACTGTCCCCAAAGAGTCAAGGCCATGGCATTTCCTCAGTTGAAATGCTGTGTATCTGACAGCTGTGTTCTGTTCCGAGGGTTTCAGGCTGAGTACTCCAGCAGCGATTTTACGGGAAAAGTCTGCCTAAAAATGAGGCCTGGAAATCACAAGTCAGCGAAAAGGACAGAAGGAAAAAGGGAAGTCAGAGAAAATGACATAGATAGATTGATAAGTATCCTCATAACATCGTTCGCACTGCAAGACCCAGCATAACCTAAAGATCCACTTCTGGACATTTATTAATTAAAAAACATTGAACTCATCTGACTAATGCTTTTATTTATTTAATAAACAATTACTAGAAGCACTGGGAATCAAAAGTCAAGCAGAAGGAAATCTCTCACTGAGCTCAGTCTGATTAAGAAAGTCAATTTCAAACAAGAGAATGCAAGAGTAGTAAGTTTATGGGAGCTTCCCGAGGGGCCTTAGCTGGACAGAACATGAAGCTTTAATCTTGTCAAGAGTTGAGGAAAGAATTTTTAACTGAAATGTGAATATTAATGCTTTACACGAATGTCTTACCTTGTGTACTAGTTGCCTATTGCTAAGTAGCAATAACTTAGCATGCGTAAAACAGAAGTTCTATATTTTTATCTCGTAGTTACTGTGGATCATGAGCCCAGGAGCCACTTAATTAGGTGGTTCGGAAGAGGGTCTTTCATAAGGCTGAGGCATAGACAGCTTATAAGTAGAAGGATGGCTGTATTTCTACAAAAACCTCATTGACAAATGCAGTCCAGATTTGGATGCAGTAATTGTTGACCCTCGCACAAGATCAACGCTTTTCATATTTTCATTTGCAAAAAGCCCTGCAGTCAGCTCACAGCTCAGATGGTTAGAATCTGCTCCATAACCTCCAAAGATTCACTTCTAAGATCACTTACCTGAGCTCACCTTACCTGAACCTTCCTGAGATACTGTATAGAACACTTGAGCCTCACAAGATAGATTCCTCTACAGCAGCAGTCCAAGAGAGAGCAAGACCATGTTCCCAAGAGTGGTCCTCTATCTTTTCATAGCGTAAGTTTCTGATAGATATGTCTTCATTTCTTCCACATTCTATTCATTATAAGAAAGTCACTAACTCATGTTTATATTTAAGGGAAGGGAATTACCTAGAAACATAAGCACCAGGGAGCGGGAATCACTGGGGATCATCTTAGAGGTTGCCTACCATATTTGATTCACCTAAAAACAGATCAAGCAATTGTTGAGAAAAGAACTTAGGTGCAAATAGGAAGTTGATCCTAAGAGGAAGTGAGAGGAGGTTGGGGAGTCATGCAGCAAAGGGACAGCAGCCATTCTGTGCAGTGTTGTAACACTACCTCAGGGAGCTGTAGCACATTCCCTAAGTGTGTGTATTGGTTGCTGTCCCCTTAGTGAACATGTTACAGCACTGTGCCTCTTGGTTTTGACCTGCTGGAGTCGCCCTGAGACATTGTATGGAACACAGTGTAGAATTACCTCCCAAGGAAGGAGGAAGCTGGAGTGTACCTCACAATCCCTTGTCCTATCTGCCTTCAGATTTACCTGACCGGATGCAGCATCTCCTGCAATTTCTACATGGACTACACTTGAATATTTGTCTGGGACCCTGCAACTTTCCCTCTTAGGCTTTCACGTTCTGCTTACATGAGTCTAGATGAGACCAAGTCATTTCTGAATACAAGGAGTGATATTCAATTCATAAATATTCACAATATATCACCTACAGTGAGCCCCTTGTATGCAGTGTTTATCACATGTTCAACAAACATAGACCAAGCACAGGAAAAAATATTGCATCTGTACTATATAAGATCTTTTCCTTTTACATTATTCCTTCAACAATGTAGTATGACAACTACTTGAATATAATTTACATTGAATTGGTTATTATAGATAATCTAACAATGGCTTAAAGTATATCAGATGAGAGTCATATGCTATATCATATATTACACGAGGATACTATGCCATTGTATATGAGAGACTTCATCATCCATGAATTTGGGTATCAGCAGGGGTCTGGAATAAATCCATCTGGATACTAAAAGTTCTATTAACTATCTATCCATCCTTCTATCATCTATCTATTATCTACCCAATACGATTCCAGTTCATACGACTACTCACTACTGCACTATAGGAAACCTAGGAGCAAAGATGTCATTGCAGAACAGAGCCCAACACTAGTCATATACATCAAACATCATGGGAAAGAAGTGGGAATAGTCCTGGATAAAGAATTACTTGTGCAGACTTTGCACAGCAAAACAATGGCCATATTTATGTGAAGGCAACTATTTACCTTCTATAAATAGCAAGAAAGTTGGCTTAACAAGGATCGCTGCGTGGCAAGCTTATGGGAGAAGAGGCAGGAAGTGGGACCCGAACCCAGGAGGGCTGGGCATTCCCTGTTGTAAATTAACTGTCATGGGAGATTGACGAAGGTGCTGGGGTAACGTAAGGTAGTCATGGTGGTGGAGGCCAATGATAGCCTCCCCTCAATGAACGTCCACACCCTTCACACTTAGGGACAATAAAAAGTGAGAATGGGACTTTTAAGGTTTAAAAAACGTTATGTTTGAAGTAAATTGCTATTGCAATGATTATATTTTAGTATGTGGTATTACTTATAAATTGAAGGACACTCTATGAGCTAGATTGAAAGGCTTACTCTTTCTAGGTGACATGGCACATATTTCAGAGTTTAGGGACCCAGTGGTCTCTTTCATTACCACTGAGCTCCCCTGCTGTAGCGCAAGGCAGATGCAGACAGAGGGGACGAGTGACCGTGTCCTACTAAAAGTTCATTGATAAAAGCAGCCCATTGCATGCCGTACTGGCCCCACCCCTGGGTGCACTGAGCCGGTGACTGAGTCCGGGTGTGGTGGCACGGGCCTGGAATCCCAGTGCTGGGGAGGCTGCAGACAGGGGGATAGCTACAAGTCCAAGCTGCATTGTGAGACCCTGTCCCAAATACACAAATGAAAAAAAAAAAAAAAAGCAGGTCAGATTTGGCCTACAGGTCCTAATTTGCTGAGCCTGCAGGAGATCAATGCTTCTCAAATTCTCACCTGGAAAAATCATTGCAGCTGGGTCAGAAGGAGCATTCAGCTTCAGCAGGTCTGCGCTTCTGGTCCCTGGCCAGGATGCCGATGTCCCTGCGCCACCCCCCAGGCACCGAGGACATCACAGTGAGCACTCACCCAGAAACCTACCAGCATCTGGAGCTTGTACTGTCTTCCCTCACCAACCCCAAGAATGTCTCCCTCGTCTAGAGTGACGTTACATTAAGTCTGCTTTCCCAAAAGTTCCCTAATTTTAAGTCACTTAAAGCAATTTCTCTCCAAATAGATTCTCAGGCCTTTCACCCTGGAGATTCTCACTCATCTATAAGTCAGGAACAGGCCCTAAACCTGGGCTGTAAAAGCCCCAGAGGATTATTAGGACCAAGCACACTTGGGAACCACCCAGTGTCACTCTCTCGGCCCTCCATCCTGCACCTCTCAGAGGGGCCAATATCATTACAGGGCTGCCACAAGTCAGGCACAGCACGAGGGAATGGCTGCAGACGCCCGCTGTGGCCCACCGCATCTCTGGCCCCAAGCGCAAGGCTTGCAGGTCGGAATTTCCTCGGGAGAATTCAGAGGCCCACACCCTGGAGCACATACCTTCTACGGAAGTACAGCTGCCCAGCAAGCTCCGCTGTGAGGGCTGCTTTGCTATCTTCTTCAACTAAAATCTAAAAAGATATTTACACTCCCACAAGGAAACTGGAGGTACACACACCTAGCGCTTTCACCCAAAAAACACTTAACTAACAGAGTTAGGAATTCGGGTGCACCGTTGGTGCCTTGGCCGAGTCTTGAAGTGAGACTTCCCTGTGTCCAGAAAGAAAGCTCTCTTAGAACTTTCCTGGCAGCTTTGAAGTGAAAAAATACAGAAAAATATGCACAAGTTTTCTTACAAACAGGTACGTCCAAGAAAAATATTAGGGATTTGCAGAAAGGAAACAAATTTATTTAAATGAGTTGAAAACAATTTCTGTACATAAAACATGGTTTCAGGGTAAATGATGAGGGGATTTGACTGACCTTGTCAGATACAAAAGTTACATTTCTTGTTATATGGGTCTTGCT